>CM065591.1:357006926-357225034 GCA_033119425.1 Bufotes viridis | reverse complement strand
TGCAGGCCAAGTGTAAATCTGTCCGTAAAAGGGTATATTACACTCAGCGTGCGTCTCCAAGTGTATTTCTTTCCGTTAAAGGGTATATTACACAAAGTGTTACAATATAAGTGCTGAAAACATAATCCTACATATTTTTTCACACACTACTGTGCATCTCCAATTGTAAGTCCAGTGCCAAAATACTAGGCCTTCAATTGATATTCCACTAAATCTGTGGTTACTGCTGTGCCTGGATTAGTGTAATACGGTACATAAACAGATAGCCAGACAGTGTTAGGTGCCTGTAAAAAAAAGGCCTGAATTTGAATTCAATACATTGGGCCAAATAATTTTTTTTCTTATTGTGGTGAACGGTAACAATGAGCAAAACATCTAGTAAGGGACGCGGACATGGTCGTTGTGTTGTTAGTGGACCCTCTGGTGCTGGGAGAGGACGTGGATGTTCTGCCACAGCCACACGTCCTAGTGAACCAACTTCCTCAGGTTCCAGTACCCGCCAGAATCTACAGCGATATTTGGTGGGGCCCAATGCCGTTCTAAGGATGGTAAGGCCTGAGCAAGTACAGGAACTAGTCAACTGGGTAGCCGACAGTGGATCCAGCATGTTCACAACATTATCTCCCACCCAGTGTTCTGCAGAAAACGCACAGGTGGCGCCTGAAAACCAAGCCCATCAGTCTGTCACATCACCCCCATGCATATCAGGGAAACTTTCTGAGGCTCAAGTTATGCAGCAGTCTCTTATGCTGTTTGAAGACTCTGCTGGCAGGGTTTCCCAAGGGAAACCACCTAGCCCTTCCCCAGTGGTGGAAGACATAGAATGCACTGACGCACAACCACTTATGTTTCCTGATGATGAGGACATGGGAATACCACCTCATCAGAGTCCGCACGTCTCTGATGATGACGAAACACAGGGGCCAACTGCTGCGTTTTTTTGCAGTGTGCATACCGAACAGGAAGTCAGGGAGGAAGACTGTGTGGAAGACGATGCAGGGGACGATGAGGTCCTAGACCTCACATGGAATGAAGGTCGAGCCACTGACTTTCATAGTTCAGAGGAAGAGGCAGTGGTGAGACTGAGCCAACAGCGTAGCAAAAGAGGGAGCAGGAGGCAAAAGCTGAATAGCCGCCGCCAAGAGAGTTTGTGTGCTAATGGCCACCGCCACCAGGGACCGGGCACCCCAAAGGCAGCTTCAAGGAGTTCCCTGGCATGGCACTTCTTCAAACAATGTGCTGACGACAAGACCCGAGTGGTTGCACACTGGGCCATCAGAGCCTGAAGCGAGGCATTAACGTTCTGAACCTTAGCACAACCTGCATGAACAGGCATCTACATGCAAAGCATGAACTGCAGTGGAGTAAACACCTTAAAAGCAAGGAACTCACTTAGGCTCCCCCTGCTCCCTCTTCTGCTGCTGCCTCGGCCTCTTCCTCCGCCTTGGGAGGAATGTTGGCACCTGTCGCCCACCAACACCACCACCTCCGTCACCAAGCATCTCCACCATGTCACCGAGCAGCGTTCAGCTCTCCATCTCACAAACATTGGAGAGAAAGCGTAAATTCTCACC
Source organism: Bufotes viridis (assembly GCA_033119425.1). Classification (NCBI taxonomy): domain Eukaryota; kingdom Metazoa; phylum Chordata; class Amphibia; order Anura; family Bufonidae; genus Bufotes; species Bufotes viridis. The sequence continues at coordinate 357,223,460 of CM065591.1, read as the reverse complement.
TTCCCACCCTCGAGCCCTGGGCTTGAATGACAGCATTTCTAAACTACTGGCCTTTGAAATGCTGTCATTCAGGCTGGTGGACACAGACAGCTTCAAACAGCTGATAGCGATGGATGTCCCACAGTATGTTGTTCCCAGCCGCCACTATTTCTCCAAGAGAGCCGTGCCTTCACTTCACAACCAAGTATCCGATAAAATCAAGTGTACACTGCGCAACGCCATCTGTGGCAAGGTCCACCTAACCACAGATACGTGGACCAGTAAGAACGGCCAGGGACGCTATATCTCCCTAACTGCACACTGGGTAAATGTAGTGGCGGCTGGGCCCCAGGCGGAGAGTGCTTTGGCGCACGTCATTCCGCCGCCAAGGATCCCAGGGCATCATTCTTTGCCTCCTGTAGCCTCCTCCTCTTACTCGGCTTCCTCCTCCTCTTCTTCCAACTGCTCATCCAGTCAGCCACACACCTTCACCACCAACTTCAGCACAGCCAGGGGTAAACGTCAGCACGCCGTTCTGAAACTCATATGTTTGGGGGACAGGCCCCACACCGCGCAGGAGTTCAATACCCCATTGAACAACAGACCGACGAGTGGTTGCTGCCGGTGGGCTTCAAGCCCGGCCTGGTGGTGTGCAATAATGGGAGAAATCTTGTCGCAGCTCTGGGACTAGCCGTTTGACGCACATCCCTTGCCTGGCGCATGTGCTGAATTTGGTGGTGCAGAAGTTCATTCACAACTACCCCGACATGTCAGAGCTGCTGCATAAAGTGCGGGCCGTCTGTGCGCGCTTCCGGCGTTCACATCCTGCTGCTGCTCGCCTGTCTACGCTACAGCGTAACTTCGGCCTTCCCGCTCACCACCTCATATGCGACGTGCCCACCAGGGGGAACTCCACCCTGCACATGCTGGAGAGACTGTGCGAGCAGCAACAGGCCATAGTGGAGTTTCAGCTGCAGCACGCACGGGTCAGTCGCACTGCGGAACAGCACCACTTCACCACCAATGACTGGGCCTCCATGCAAGACCTGTGTGCCCTGTTGCGCTGTTTCGAGTACTCCACCAACATGGCCAGTGGCGATGACGCCGTTATCAGCGTTACAATACCACTTCTATGTCTCCTTGAGAAAACATCTAGGGCGATGATGGAAGAGGAGGTGGCCCAGGAGGAGAAGGAAGAGGGGTCATTTTTAGCACTTTCAGGCCAGTCTGTTAGAAGTGGCTCAGAGGGAGTTTTTTTTTGCAAAAGCAGAGGCCAGGTACAAATGTGGCCCACTACTGGAGGAGGAGGTGGAGGAGGATGAGAATGAAGCATGTTCATAGGGGGATGGCACCAAACGCAGCTCAGGCCCATCACTGGTGCGTGGCTGGGGGGAAACGGAGGATGATGACGATACGCCTCCCACAGAAGACAGCTTGTCCTTACTTCTGGGCAGCCTGGCACACATAAGTGACTACATGCTGCAGTGCCTGCGCAACGACTGCAGAGTTGCCCACATTTTAACATGTGCGGACTACTGGGTTGCCACCCTGCTGGATCCTCAGTACAAAGACAATGTGCCCACCTTACTTCCTGCACTGGAGCGTGATAGGAAGATGCACGAACAAGCGCACGTTGGTACTGAGAGCATTACCAAATGTCACAGGGGAACAAGTGGAAGCCCAAGGCGAAGGAAGAGTAGGAGTGAGAGGTCGCCAACGCAGCTGTGTCACGGCCAGCTCCTCTGAGGGCAGGGTTATCATGGTAGAGATGTGGAAAAGTTTTGTCTCACCGCTACAGCTAACTGCACCACCACCTGATACGGAACGTGTTAGCAGGAGGCAGCATTTCACTAACATAGTGGAACAGAACATGTGCACACCCCTCCACGTACTGACTGATGGTTCGGCCCCATTCAACTTCTGGGTCTCCAAATTGTCCACGTGGCCAGAGCTAGCCTTTTATGCCTTGGAGGTGCTGGCCTGCCCGACGGCCAGCGTTTGGTCTGAACATGTATTCAGCACGGCAGGTTGCGTCATTACTGACAAATGCAGCCGCCTGTCAACAGCCAACGTGGACAAGCTGACGTTCATAAAAATGAACCAGGCATGGATCCCACAGGACCTGTGCCTTCTTTGTGCAGAATAGACATTTATAACTACCTCTCATTAACCATATATTCTTGTACTCCAGGGCACTTCTTTATTGAATGCCCGTTTTTTAATTTTGCCATTATTTTGCGGGGAAAACCAAAGTTGAATGAACTTCTCCTCCGTCTGGGTGACAGGGGCCTAAATATCTGAAAGTGGCCTTCTCCATTGGTGGATGACATTCAGCCTGATTCTCTGCTTTGGGACCTCTCTCCTCTGTCTGGGTGCTGGGGCCTGAATAACTAAAAGTGGCCTTCTCCGTTGGTGGGTGACACGATGCCTCTTTTGCTGCTATGGGACCTCCCTCCTCTGTCTGGGTGTCAGGGGCCTAACTTTCCCATACTTGCTTGCTCTTATGGTGGCAGACATTTAACTCTTTTTACTGTCTAATGACCGCCCCATTGTCTTGGTGTCAGGGACCTAAATTTTGTTTAATTGCTTGCTGTCTTGGTGGCAGACATTTAACTCTTTTTGCTGTCTAATGACTGCCCCATTGTCTGGGTGTCAGGGTCCTATATTTCGTTTAATCATTTGTTGTCTTGGTGGGAGATATTAAACTCTTTTTACTGTCATGACTGCCCCATTGTCTAGGTGTCAGGGGCCTAAATTTCACGTACTTGCTTGCTGTCTTGGTGGCAGCCATTTAACACTTTTTACTGTCTAATGACCACCCCATTGTCTGGGTGTCAAGGGCCTATATGTCGTTTAATTGCTTGCTGTCTGGGTGAGAGACATTAAACTATTTTTACTGTCAAATGACCTCTCCTCTGTCTGGGTGTCAGGGGCATACATAAATGATAATGGCCTGTTCCATTGCAGGTTGACCTGAGGCCTGTGTTGCTGTTACGGGACCGCTCTCCTCTTTGCGGGTGCCATGGCTCTGAGTCTGTGAATGAGGCCTGTGGTACTGCAGGCAGACATGAATAATTTTTGGCTTTGATGAGAACTTCAACTCCCATAGCATTCCCACCTGATGCCACCCCAACCTCCTATTCCACCTCCTCCTCCTCCAAGTTGCCAAATGATATTGGTTGATTTTTACTTATTTTATTTTATTTTAAGTCATTTCCTTATCCACATTTGTTTGCAGGGGATTTACCTACATGTTGCTGCCTTTTGCAGCCCTCTAGCCCTTTCCTGAGCTATTTTACAGCCATTTTAGTGCCCAAAAGTTCGGGTCCCCATTGACTTCAATTGGGTTCGGGTTTGGGGTGAAGTTCGGGTCGAGTTCGATCCCGAACCTGAACATTTTTTTGGGAAGTTCGGCCGAACTTCTCGAACCCGAACATTCATGCGTTCGCTCAACTTTAATTATAATATATCTGCTAGGCCACAAAACCTGCCACATCAACAATATTGTAAAAATGAAAAAAGTTGTCATTTTTTTTGCATATAATGGCACTTATGCAAAAATTTGTAACACCTCCAGCCTTTGATACATTCGCCCTTATCGTTGTTTTACAGATATTTTCAGTAATACTAATGCAGGTTATGCACTCAATATTGATACTTACTTTTGCTTTATTTGTCAAGCAGATGAAGGTCTTATGGTTAGCGTATATTATCCCATTAGTGCATTTGTATCCCTACTATACATTTTTTAATCGCTAACATTTTGCCATTCACAGACTGTTCATGGGCTGGAAATGTTGCAGACACTACATATCGGTAGATGTAAATTCCTTCTTAGAATTTGACGCTTGGTTTCATATTTCAAAAAAACTCAGAAAAAGCGTGAAATGAATAAAATCTAATATAAAGTGATGCCTCTTTCATTTGGAATAAGTGAAATAAAGGTCTCAGCTGACAGGACACATTTAAGGCAAAAGATCTTAAAATTAGAATGGAAGAGTAGCTTTAGGAAAAATGGGCATTGTTCCATTGTAATGTTTAATACTCCTGGTTGCTCTTAGTAATCCTCAGCCTTCCAGGTTCTCTGTGTCTCAGCAAAGTTAGTGTTTTATTTTGATTTATACCATGCATTGTGCAGATAATGCCATTGACTGTCCAGGTCCCAATTATGGAATTTCTATGACTTTGTAGTTTGTCAAGGGAAAAATAATAACTGTGCTTAGACTTGTGCAAGTTTTATGTGGAATATATTTCACAGTAGCAAAATTTGTTGCTTACATACTTCTTTGAAGGGGCCTAGAGCTGTGCTTTAAGAATATTATATGGTATTGCAAACCTAGAATGCAAATGCCATAGACTTTCCCTTCCAAGATGCTAGAAAAACTATCTGACTAATATCAAAGTAAACTGAATTGCTTATTTATTTTCTATTATTTTACGGCTTGATAAAGGTTATTTTCTATTATTTTTTAAATATCTCTAATATTATAATGATCATTTTTATTTATATAGATATAAAGCATATTTGTGGAAGTAATATAAAATAATTTACTACAAATATTCGGATACTCTACTATTATACTATCAGTTTTAATTGTTAGCATTGTTTGCATGTATGCAGTTGCTATGGGTTAAATTCATAATCAATCAAAGGAAACTCTAAAGGGTCAACATTGGGCCACTGAGAGATTTTATAGAAAGGGCTTTATGCTATTATTGTGAAAAGTCTCGGCATATGTATGCGATAATTTGTGACTTTTCTAAAGGGGCGTAGACCAGTTTCTGGCACACGGAGGGGCAGAGATACAACTAATTTATTAAGAGGCATTGGCCTCTTAATAAATTAGGGGTATCTCACTCCAGCTCAGAGAGATCAAGACTAGTGTATGAGTTGGAAATTACAGAAATACATGCTACATATTTATAAAGCGGCTTACCACCATATTTGCCTTTTATCTTTTTTAGTTGTTTGGCCATAATATTAAAACCACATGAAAGCTGACATAAATTTAAAATTTCATTTCATAACAATGGCACTTGTCAAGGGATGGTATATAACAGGCAGTGAGAGCAACTGACAAGGACCACATTGTAATGATTAGAGAAGTAGGTCAGATCATTTCTAAAATGGCAGGTGTTATGGTGTGTTCTTGAGATACAGTGTTTAGTACCTACCAAAAACAGTCAATGGAATGATAAACAGGAAAACAGTGACTGGGTCATGGCTACCCAAGGTTCATTGGTGTGTGTGTGTGTGTAAAAAATGAAGGATAGTCCAGTACGAAAGAAGATTATCATAGCACAAATTGATGCAAAAGTTAACACTGGCTGTGATGGCAAGGTTTCATAACAGTTAATTTCAGCTTTTCCATTTATTGGGTTGCATAGCCACCAGGATTCAAATAATATGCACATTTGCCAATACACATTGTCAAAATTACATTATCTCTGGGCTAGTGTAGTGCCGAATATCTGTATTTTTCTGTATCCAGTACATTACTGGAAGCCAATGCAGTGTGTATTGCAAATATTACATTATCTCTGGGCTAGTGTAGTGTCAAAAATCTGTATTTTTCTGTATCCCATACCTTACTGGAAGCCAATACAGCGTGTATTGTAAAAATTACATTATCTGTAGCTTACTGTAATGGCGAAAATTTGTATTTCTCTGTCTCCAGTACATAACAGCAAGCCAATACAGTGTGTACTGTAAAATATTTCATTATCTGTGGCCTGCTGTAGTGCTGTAAATTAGTATTTCTCTGTCTCCAGTACATTACAGCAAGCCAATACAGCGTGTACTGTAGAAATTTCATTGTGTGTCCTACTGTATTGCCGAAAATTTGTATTTCTCTTTCTCCAGTACATTACAGCAAGCCAGTAAAGTGTGTATTGTAAAAATTACATTATCTCTGGGCTAGTGTACTCCTGAAAATCTTTTTTTTGCATCAGAAAACTGTTTCTTTAGCGGACACTAAAACAATCTGCGCCACATCTACAGACAAAACCATTAATATGAAGAAGGAAAGCACAAAGGGAGGGGGAAGTGGGCGTGATGCTGATGGTGCAAGCAGAGGCCGTGGCCCTGGGGATGATGCCGATGGTGCAAGCAGAGGCCGTGGCCCTGGGCGTGATGGTGATGGTGCCAGCAGAGGCCGTGGCCCTGGGCGTGATGCTGATGGTGCAAGCAAAGGCCGTGGCCCTGGGTCCAATGAAACTGTGCCTGCTTCCAGTGCACCAGAAAAAACAAAAAAAATCCACCTTACCCAGCTTCATGTCCAAGTTAGCTGGGCAGCGCAGGACAACAAGTCGGAACAGTGCGAACAGGTGGTTGGTTGGATTGTAGACTATAATGCTTCCAGTCGGATAAGCACCACCCTCTCTTCCACTAAGTCCAGTCTCTGTAGCCAAGAGTCTGGTCAACCAAATCCTCACTCTGATCCTCCTTCCTCCCACCATGTCGCAACAAGTGATCCCACACTCGGATATTCACAAGTCCTTTTTTCATCGCCAGTACTTGGTTTGGCTCTCTCGCCAAGCACGCTTGAAGAGGTACCTGAGATATTGTGCCCTGATTCCCAACCTCTTGATCCTTCACAGTCTCAAGAAGATGATGGTGGTGAACCGCAATCATTCGTTCATGAGGTGGATGATGATGAGACACAGTTGCCAATCACTGAGGTGGTGGTTAGGTTAAGTCAGGAGGATGAGCAGAGTGAGGAAGTGGAAGAGGAGGTGGTGAACGATAAGGTCACTGACCCAACATGGTTAGGTGAAAAGCTGAGTGAGGACAGCAGTACAGAGGGGCAGTCTGGAAGAGGCAGTGGGGTTGCAAAAGGGAGACGTCGGCCCACACCAAACAGGCCCGTCAACCGTTAAACCAAGCAACCCCATGCGTAAATCTATCTTGCCAAGGGGTAGGTGTTCTGCAGTATGGAGCTTTTTTTTAGGAAAGTGCAGACGACTAAAAAGTGGTAGTTTGCAACCTGTGCCGTACCAAAATGAGCCGTGGCGTGAACACTAGCAACATCACCACCACCAGCATGATCCGCCACATAGCATCCAAGCACCCTAATTTAGTGGGCCAAACGCCTGGGTCCAAACTCTGCGTCTACGGGTCCCACCACTGCCTCCACTTCCCCTGTGTTACGCACTGCTGGCCAATCCCCTGTCAAAGGCGCAGGCCCGGATGCCCCTCGCCCTGCACCTGGACCTTCGCATGAACCGTCACCAAGAACATGCACTTCCCTGTCCCAGCGCAGCGTCCAAATGTCGCTAATGCAGTCATTTGAACGGAAGCGCAAATACCCACCCACCCACAGGCCATAACACTAAATGCGCAACTTTCAAAATTACTGGCCCTTGAAATGTTGCCATTTAGGCTTGTGGACACTGAGGCCTTATGCAGCTTGATATATACTGGAGAGTGAATCTGGATTGCACATCCTCAACACTATGCTTTTGATGTAACGACTGTCTCAGCATAATTACGTGGCATATCTGCCCAATTTGTAATACATTGTATGCTGTGCATAAGAGGCATTAGTTTACAGTTTGATCAAAGAGCATAAGCCCACTTTCCGCGACAAGGATGCCTCTGCAAGTGGGAAACTACTCTAACCTATAAATGGCACAGCCGTGCGCGGCGACCATCGGTGCCCCAGCACCGCACCAGCAGCAGACAGCGGGACCCAGGAGCCACACAGCAACCCCACTGTGCAGCAAAGCTTCTGCAGCTTGATGTCGGCGGCCGTCCCTCGGTACACAGTCCCCAGCCGCCACAATTTTTCATGGTGTGCCGTGCCCGCCTTACACCAGCATGTGTCCCAGAACATTAGCCGTGCTCTGACCATCGCACTTACTGGGAAGGTCCACCTCACCACAGACACATGGACAAGTGCTGATGGCCAGGGATGCTACATTTCCCTGACCTCACACTGGGTGAATGTTGTGGAGGCCGGGAGTGATTGCACAGGTGCTACCCATGCCCAGGATTGCGGACCCTACGTCATCAGGGTCTCCACCAGCAGCTATGTTACTGGCTCCAACCCCCACTTCTCCTCTTCCGCCGCCTCCTCCTACATTTCCACCTCCAACAGCAGTCGCTAGCTGGAAGCAGTGTAGCACTGATGTGGGTAAGCATCAACAGGCCGTGCGGAAGCTGATCTGTTTAGGGGACAAACAGCACACCACCGCAGAGATGTGGCAGGGACCAGGCCGAGCTGTGGCTCTCGCCGCTCAACCTAGAAACAGGCATGGTATTGTCTGACAATGGCCGTAACTTGGTGGCGGCATTGGAGCTCGGCAACCTGACACACATTCCATGCCTAGCCCACATCTTAAACTTAGTGGTTCACTGGTTTATCAAAACCTACCCCTTTCCGCAAGTCGTCCACAGCTTCAGCCGGTCTGTCGACGTTGCAGAAGCGCTTGCGGCTTCAAGCTCACAGACTGTTGTGCGACGTGAGCACGCACTGGAACTCTACGTTCTACGTGTTGGCCAGGCTGTGTGAGCAGCAGAGGGCAGTTGTGGAATACCAGCTGCAACATGGTCGTCGCTTTTCCAGTCAACTGCGACTATTCACAAGCGAGGAGTGGGCATTCATGTCATACCTATGTGAGGTTTTAAAAAACTTTGATGAATCCACACAGATGGTTAGTGGTGATAGCGCTATTTTAGTTTATTTATGAAGGAGGAACGCTTTTTTTCCCTCCCCCCCACTAGGGCTGATGCTCTAAAACATTATATGTGAGTGCATGTGGTTCAAATGATGCTCTAAAACACTATATGTGAGTGCATGCTGTTCAGACTACCCTATCAAAAAATTTGAGTTGAGGGCCTGCAGTTGAGCTGACCCTATAAAAAATTTTGAGTGGGGGGAATATATACAATCTGGATGATGATGAGGAGGAGACGATTCAACCATATACTCTTTTTTTCATCATGGAAAAGGTGCTTGGGAACACACTACAGTAGATTGAGTACATTATAAATGATAGATTGAAATTGCCTTTATGTTCTTCAGCTCAGCTCCCCTTTGGTGGAGTTGAGAAGTCAGGGACAATTCAGGCCTTGTTATTTTTTATCTGAGTCAACCTGTCAGAATTGCCAGTGGACAAGCCGATAAACGTCAGCAGCACTAAATAAATGTTCAGACAAAACACTGGCGGCAAGGCAGGCCAGCACCTTGAAGACGTAGAGCAAAAGTTCGTGCCACATGTCCAGCTTGGACACCCAGTAGTTGCGCTTGCGTTCAAATGCCTGTGTTATCGACATTTGGACGCTGCGCTGGGACAGAGAAGTGGATTTTGTTGCTGACGGTTCATCTAAGGGTCCAGGTGCAGGGCGAGGGGCATCCGGAATTTCGCCTTCGACAGGGGATTGGCCAGCAGTGCGTAACACAGGGGAATAGGAGGCAGTGGTGTGACCCGCAGACCCAGATTGTGGACCAAGGCATTCGGCCCACTTATTAGGGTGCTTGAATGCCATGTGGCGGATCATGCTGGTGGTGGTGAGGTTGCTAGTGTTCACGCCCCGGCTCATTTTGGTACGGCACAGGTGGAAAACTTCCACTCTTTTTTTTTTTCGTGTGCACTTTCCTCAAAAAAGCGCCATACTGCGGAACACCTACCCCTTGGCAAGGTAGATTTACGCATGAGGGTGCTTGGTGTAACGGTTGCGGGCCTGTTTGGTGTGGGCCGACGTCTCCCTTTTGCAACCCCGCTGCCTCTTCCAGATTGTTGCAGTGCTGCGGATCCCTCCTCCTCTGTACTGCTGTCCTCACTCGGCTTTTCACCTTCCCATGTTGGGTCAGTGACCTCATCGTCCACCACCTCCTCTTCCACTTCCTCACTCTGCTTATCCTCCTGACTTGACCTAACCACAACCTCAGTCACACAACTGTGTCTCATCATCATCCACCTCATGAACGAATGATTGCCATTCACCACCATCATCTTCTTGAGACTGTGAAGGCTTAAAAGGTTGGGAATCAGGCCACAATATCTCAGGTACCTCTTTAAGTGTGCTGGGCCCGAGGGCCAAATCTAATAGTGGCGCTGGAAAGAGCTCCTCGGAATATCTTACTGTGGGATCACTGGTTTGGCAAGCCTCTCCATGGTGGGAGGAAGGATGATCAGAGTGAGAATTGGGTTCACTAAACTCTTGGCTTCAGAGACTGGACAAGACTGTGGTGATTAACCGACTGGAAGCATTATCTTCAGCAATTCAACCGACCAACTGTTCGCACTGGTCTGACTTGGACAGTGTTGTCCTGCACCACCCAGCTAAGTTGGACATGAAGCTGGGTACGGTGGATTTTTTTTCTGGCGCACTGGCAGCAGGCATGGTTTCATTGCGCCCAGGGTCATGGCCTCTGCATGCACCATCAGCATCACGCGCACTTCCACGTCCCTTAGTGCTCGCCTTCTTCATATTAACGATTTTGTCAATAGATGTGGCGCAGATGGTTCTAATGTCTGCTAAAGACACCGTTTTCAGATGCAGGACACTATATTTCACAGAAACCCACAGAATATGGACTATATAGTGGGCCCAGATTATTGAAATTTGTAATACAGACACTGTTTGCAGATGTTCTACAGTATTGGTTACAGAACACCATGTATTATGGACACTAGATGTGGCCCAGATTATTAGAATTTTTAATACAGACACTGTTTGAAGATGTTATACACTATTGGTTATAGAACACCACAGATTATGGACACACTAGCTGTGGCCCAGATTATTGTAATTTGTAATACAGACGCTGTTTGCAGATGTTCTACACTATTGGTTACAGAACATTACAGATTATGGACACTAGGTGTGGCCCAGATTACTGGAATTTGTAATACACTGTTTGCACATATTCTACACTATTGGTTACAGAAAACCACAGATTTTGGACACTAGATGTGGCCCAGATTATTGTAATTTGTAATACAGACACTGTTTGAAGATGTTATACACTATTGGTTATAGAACACCACAGATTATGGACACTAGATGTGGCCCAGATTATTGGAATTTGTAATACAGACGCTGTTTGCAGATGTTCTGCACTATTATTTACAGAACATTATGGATTATGGACACTAGATGTGGCCTAGATTAATAAAGACACAGTCTGCGGATGATGTACAGTATATGTCACTAATAAGCATAAAATAAAAATATCTTGCTGCTTTTAAACACACACAGTAGTCCTTAAAAGGACTTTGGGGTCTTAAAAAAGCTTTTGGTATTAAAAATAGCAAATTTCTGTCCCTTCCGAATCACTGTCTCTGAGACTGCAGCAGATAAATAGATTGCTGCTCTAAAACACACACAATCACAGTAGTCCTTAAAAGGACTTTTATGTCTTGGAAAATCTTTCTCTGAATAAAAACTGTTAAAATCGCTCCCTACACTGTCTTTCCCTTCCTACGCTCTGCTCTCCCTGTCTATGTCTGAGCTGAACATGTTTTATCGGGTGCAATATAGCACCCGATGATGCGTTCCGGCCCGCCAATCACTGTAATGCCAGCAGCCAACATGGCTACTGGCATTACAGTGAGGGCAGTACTTACCTGCACCTTTATTGGCTGCTAAAAACCCGCAAAACGTGCGGGGCGGAGACTCGAACACTGCACTCCAGCACATGCGCTACTCGGTCGAGTACTGCCATGTGCCGAGCATAGTGATGCTCGATCCGAACATATATTCGGCCGAGCATGCTCGCTCATCACTAATCACTACATTACTAGGCAAATTTGGAATTTACCTGTCTGGGAGTACAACCTCTGCAGAGATGTAATAGAGGTCACTCTTGGTACATACATTCTGTATGCACTATATCCTTAAACATAGTATCAGCACAACCATCAGTATATGTTACATAGGTATTTTGATCTCCAGTATACCACCACATGCTACCCAGCTTGTCAAAGCTGCTTAAAGGGTAATCTGCACACTTATGCAGTGAAGGAAATTGCGGTATGCGGTATGGCTGGTCCTATGTACATACTACATCTGGTACTATGGCTGTTGCTGTTGCCAAATCTGTTTTGTTCTATTAGTAATTAGGAGATTCCTTTCAACAAAATGGCCTCTCTCCCTGTGTAGACAAATATAATGCTGCCGAAACTCAGCCCCATCCTTCTAGACTTCCTGGATCGTGTGCTTAGACTTCCTGGATCGTGTGCACTAGCATCAAAGAGGGAGAAGGAGGGTGAGAAGTCATGGCTGCAGCCTGACATAACAATGCACTGCTTTGTTATTTTATTTTCTGCAGTCTGCAATTGTGATATCTGGCGAAATAAGAGCAAATAACAAAGACAAAAAGATTATGTTACTTTTTTAATTCTCGGGTTATTGTCCTTTTAATACATTATCACTGAGAATTCAATTTGCCTTTTGGGGGAATTTTCTTATTATTGCATTGTAATTATTTTGAGATAAAATCATTGTTTCAATTGGTCTTGATTAAAAATGGGGAATCCTTATTTTTGTACAGGGCTGAAATACTCTACTAGCTGCCTGTGGATTTTCTGTCTTTTCTGTCATCTGGGGAGTCGAGGAAATCCTTATCTCAGCTCTCAGCTGACCTTATAAACAATCCTTATCTTACTGATAAGAGTGTGGCTTAAATAAGTGTTTCTGACCTCTTAGTAGCTTAGAGATAAGGGTTATTAGATGACCATCACAAACTGAAAAGTTAAAGTACCAGTCACAAAGTAAGAAAAACAACCCTTTGTGACAGAATGGCTAAATATTTTATAATAAAGGCCAATTGAAAAAATGATTTTTAGCCAAAAATGAGTAAAATGCAATTGTAAACAAAAATTGCCTCCAAAGGTGTATATAGCCTTTAAGGAAACATCTTTCTCACCTTTAAATATATATACATTTTTATTTTGCTAGCATCTAGGAACAAAATTTATAACTTCTGCATAGCTTACCATCAGTACAGTTTCTCAACTGTAAAGTTAGATCTAATAAAGAAAAGAAACAAAATATATGCTTTTGCCCAAAACTAAAAAACAATACAAAATTTGTATGTAAAATGTGCATATAATCTATTACTACATCAATTTCCATTTTAATAGCAACTAATAGCATGAAAAGTTGCTCCTAAATTATTTCATACTTCTTCATCATCTCTAGAACCCAGTCAAACAAAATCTGTGCATATGAATTTGTCATTACCTACTGTTTTATTGATCTTCGGTGAGTCAAACCTTTGAATTGCACACAGTTTGACTTAACATTAATATTCCTTAAAATCTGATTTCAGCAGCTTGATATAATAATTCTTTTCCAGATTCACAGTCTGCCACAGAATTTTATTTTTCTCTTATTCCGTGCAAGAACTATTGATTTACTCCTGATATGAGTTTAATAGGTTCAACTGAAGAGCTGTTTTTAAGTGTTGTGAACTTTTTATTACTTCACAAGCTTTCTGCATATGATACACTCGGCATTTTTTTCAGACAACAGTGTAACAAAAGCCTGGCATGATTATGAATGTTCTTCTTTTTTATTCTCTAGGGAGTATAAAGTCAATATGGCAGCAATAGATTGTAACTATATAACTTTTGAGAAGGTCATTTAAAAGAGACAGAATTGAGCTTGAGCTTTTCAATATTCAGTCATTCAACATTGGAATAAAATGTGTTGCCATAGCTCTCTATGAAATAAACAATTGCGTACATGCAGCAATAAATTCTGTCTGTGGTGCATATTTAAATTTTGAACCTCATACTATATATGCTTACTTAAGTAAATTGCAATAGCATACAAAGCAAATTCCTAATAGCAGTTTATCTATTTATCTATATTCATATAGTTAGCTCAGTTTTCCATTAAAAGTAGCACCATGATTTTGCACAATTAGCTCTTAATAAACACCTTTTACAGTATGTTTATTATATCAGCCCTACATTTCTCCTCAGATTAGGTAAAATAGATGGAGATATATAGAAAGTTATGTCATAGCTAGAAAAGTCCAGTGCTGAGCAGAAAGTTACCATGACTGGGCTGTGTTTCCACTGTAACTTCAGATCACAAAGGCTGCAGATAGGCATTGATCATGACAATCTAAGGGCAGTAGAGATGGGCCACCTGGTCTACCCTGGTAGTTATGTCCATGACCATGAATAAGAATTAATCGTCAGCAATGAGGTTATGGGGTTTTCTTCTGCCAAATTCTTATCTTGAAAAATCCCAGGCAGAGCTTTACTGAGGAGTGCTCTCTACATTGAGCTGCTTTTCACCTCCTCTCCACTGCTGAATGACACATATAGCATCCAACCAGGAAACCACTACAGCTGTCACTCAGATCAGTAGGGTTGGGCTTTGAAGCAGCTCACTGCAGAGATCAGATAGCATTTCATAGTGAGGCTCTGCCTTCGGCACTTGCAAGAGCAAGATTTTACAGACCTAAAGTTCATATTCTCCTTTTGCACACATAGGGGGAGATTCATCAAGACTGGCGCTTTCTGCTCTTGTCTAGATATTCCCTACGCTGCTAGAGGATGTGCCTAATTTATGACGAGGTATATGCCTTGTCATAAATTAGGCGAATCCTCCTTAAGTCCATGTGGCTAACTAGAAATCTATGACAGATCAGAAAGCTGGTGTAAATGAAGATAAATAGAGATGAGTGAATCGTAGTTGACGAAGTGGAATTCGATCAGAATTTCAGGAAAAATTTGATTTGCATTGAATGCGAATTTCCTTACGCTTTGTGGTAACAAATCGCTTTTTTTCCTAAAATGGCTGCTGCACGTGTTAGGACATGGAGTAAGAAACTCTGGGAATGAGAAATCACCCACAATGCGATGTATGCAGCCAATCAGCAGCCAGACAGCCATGTGATGACACAGCCCTAAAAGTAGCCTCAGCGATCTTGGATTGAGCCATTTTTTGTCTACTTAGTGCAGGGAGAGACATCAACAGGCGCTAGGGACAGTGGTAGAGAAGACTTTAAAACTTTTATTTTGCTGTATAGAAGTTAAGGAAAGGATAGGGAGGAATCATTCCACAGTATTGAGGCAGAAAAGGGTTCAGTAGGGCAATTTACAGCTTGGGTAATAGGAACAATCCGATTACACCTTGCTCCACTGACTGGGGATCCAAATTGCCATTATACAGCTCTAATTCCAGCAAACGGTTCTTGTTATTCGGGTGCAAGTACTGTTTGATACAGCCATTAACAGGGTTTATTACAAGGAAATATGTCTATGTCTTATTTAACCTTGTGCGGTGCAGTTATATGTTCTAAAGCCCTTTTTGGTGTGTATTAGTGGCACAAAAATACAGTGGATATAAAAAGTCTACACACCCCTATTAAAATGTCAGTTTCTGTGCTGTAAAAAAAAATGAGACAAAGATAAATAATTTCAGAACGTTTTCCACCTTTAATGTGACCTATAAACTGTACCACTCAATTGAAAAACAAACTGAAGTCTTTTAGGTGGAGGGAAGAAAACTAAAAAACTAAAATGATGTGGTTGCATAAGTGTGGGATGTAGCTGTGTTCAGAATTAAGCAATCACATTGAAAATCATGTTAAATAGGAGTCAGCATACACATGCCATCATTTACAGTGCCTCTGATTAACCCCAAATAAAGTTCAGCTGCTCTAGTTAGTTTTTCCTGAAATTTTCTTAGTCGCATCCCACAGCAAAATTTATGGTTCACAGAGAGCTACCAAAGCATCAGAGAGATCTCATTGTTAAAAGATATCAGTCAGGTGAAGGGTACAAAAGAATTTCCAAGGCATTAGAGATATCATGGAACACAGTGAAGATAGTCACCATCTAGTGGAGAAAATATGGCACAACAGTGACATTACCAAGAACTGGACGTCCCTCCAAAATTGATGAAAGAGGCCTACAGCAACATTAAAGGAGCTGCAGGAATATCTGGCAAGTACTGGCTTTGTGGTACATGTGACAACAGTCTCCCGTCTCTTCATATATCTGGGCTATGGGGTAGAGTGGCAAGAGAAATACCTTTTCTTACAAAGAAAAACATCCAAGTCAGGCTACATTTTGCAAAAACACATCTAAAGTCTCCCAAAAGCATGTGTGAAAAGGTGTTACGGTCTGATGAAACCGAGGTTGAACTTTTTGGCCATAATTCCAAAAAATTTTGGTACAAAAACACTGCACATCACCAAAATAACACCATCCCCACAGTGAAGCATGGTGGTGGCAGTATCATGCTTTAGGGCTTTTTTTCTTCAGCTGGAACTGGGGCCTTAGTTAAGATAGAGGGAATAATGAACAGTTCCAAATACCAGTTAATATTGGCACAAAGCCTTCAGACTTCTGCTAGAAAGCTGAACATGAAGATGAACTTAATCTTTCAGCATGACAATGAGCATACATCCAAATCAACAAAGGAATGGCTTCACCAGAAGAAGATTAAAGTTTTGGGATGGCCCAGCCAGAGCCCAGACCTGAATCTGATTGAAAATCTGTGGGTAAAGTTGAGCGAAACCGAACTGTATAGTTCGGGTTCGTACCGAATTTTGGGGTGTTTGGAACACTGACCCGAACCCGAACATTTTCTAAAAAGTTTCGGTCCGCTGTTCAGCTATTCTTCCTGCTTTCTGAAGGGCTGCACAGCAGCCAATCAGCAAACGCTTTACTTCTTGCCCTAAGAAGCCATCACAGCCATGCCTACTAATGGCTGTGATTGGCTGAGTGCAGCATGTGACACAGCCTCTTAATAAGCTGGAGTTACGTACTGCCGCAGGTCACTCTGCTGATTTGAGCTTAGGAAGAGGATGCTGCTGCTGCAATCAGGGACAGAATAGGGCAGAAATCTGTGAACCTGTGCTACTTCAGCAATCCAACATTTCTGTACCCAGCCACTGCCAGGGAAATCTTTTTTTGTAATCCATCTGTTACTGAGGTGGTGCTCAGCGGCAATTTTAGCCACTGCAGTGTACTGAATGTGTGCCAGGCAGCCAGGGACATCAGCTTAATCCTATTTTGTAGCTCAGTGAAGGAAAAAAAACTTTTTTTTCTGGCTGCTCAAGTCCTCTATATTGACTTTTGTATGTTTAAGGAGTGACATTGTCCATATGTCTAGTCTGGGATCTGTGGTGCCACAGAGCACTTGTGTATACCATGCACTAAACCATATATTTAATTTCAGCTATCAAATAGTGCATCAGTGTATTTTAGTTAAAAAAAAAAAAAGTGGTCATCCTGACCCACCAAGCCTATTTTACACCGCGGAAATATATATTTGACATTTCTGCAGTGAAATAGAGAATCTGCTTAATTTTGGGGGACAAACCGTATTCCTTGTCCACAAAACAGTTCTGCATACACCGTCCAACAACCTATTTTAGATTTCTGCAGGGAAATGGTGCTTCTTTGTTTTTTATAGAAAAAAAACTTATTTAAGGTCCACCAAACAGTCTGAAATACCCATTCCAACCACCTATTTGACATTGCTGCTGTGAAATACAGCATAAGTGTATTTTCTTGTATTTTGAAATGCACCGCTTAAATACCGATTTCACATTACAGCTGAGAAATAGTGCATTATTCTTTTTTTCTGGGAAAAAAGCAATATTCTTGCTTCACAAAGCAGTTGTACAGTACATACACGGTATAAATATCTACTTTTAATTTACAGCGGTTAAAAACTGCACTTTGTGGGTTCATTGAAACAAGCCATCTTGTACACCGAAAAGACAGTGGTGCATCCGTCTCATAAATAATTAATTCCAATTTATAGCAGTTAAATACTGCTTTTGTGAATTTTGGTGACCGCATCCGTGTTCTGGGTCTCCAAATCTGGTGTCCATACATAGTAAATATCTACTTTTAATTCACAGCAGTTAAAAACTGCATTTTGGGGTTTCATTGAAAAAAGCTGTGTTGTAGTCCGAAAAAACTGTTGTGCATCCGGTGAATAAATAACTAATTTCAATTTACAGCAGTGAAATACTAATATTCTGTATTTTATTACAAAAATACTTGTTCTTATCCCACAAACCACTTATGCATACAGCGTACCCAAATTATTTTTTACATTTCTGCATAGAAATTGAGAATCATTGTGTTTTACATAATAACATATTAACATAGTATATAAGACGAAAAAAAGACATTTGTCCATCCAGTTCGGCCTGTTTCCTACAAGTTGATGCAGACGAAGGCAAAAAAAACCCTGTGAGGCAGAAGCCAATTTTTCCCACTTAAGGGGAAAAAATTCCTTCCCGACTCCAATCAGGCAATCAGAATAACTCCCTGGATCAACGACCCCTCCCTAGTACTAATAACCTGTAATATTATTACACTCCAGAAATACATGGGCCTGAAGCTGTGAATGAGGACTGTGGTGCTGCAGGCAGACATGAAATCTTTATGAGGAGAACTTCAACTTCCATAGCATTCCCACCTGACGCCACCCCAACCTTCTATTCCACCTCCTCCTCTAAGTTCCAAGTTGCCAATTAATATAGGCTAATTTTTATTTGTTTTATTTTATTTTAAGTCATTTCCCTATCCATATTTGTTTGCAGGGGATTTACCTACATTTTGCAGCCCTCTAGCCCTTTCCAAGTATTTTAAAGCCATTTTAGTGCCCATAAGTTCGGGTCTCCGATTACTTCAATGGAGTTTGGGTTCGGGGTCAAGTTCGGTCAAGTTCGGATCCTGAACCCAAACATTTTCGTGAAGTTTGTCCGAACTTCTCGAACCCGAACATCCAGGTGTCCGCTCAACTCCATTTGTGGGGTGATCTGAAGAGGGCTGTGCACAGGAGATGCCCTCACAATCTGACAGATTTGGAGTGTTTTTGCAAAGAAGAGTGGGCCAATCTTGCCAAGTCAAAATGTGCCATGCTGATAGACTCATACCCAAAAAGACTGAGTGCTGAAATAATATAAAAAGGTGCTTCAACAAAGTATTAGTTTAAGGGTGTGCACACTTAGGCAACCATATTTTATTTTTATATTTTTTCTTCCATCTACCTAAAAGATTTAAGTTTGCTTTTCAATTGAGTTGTACAGTTTATAGGTCACATTAAAGGTGGAAAAAGTTCTGAAATGATTTATCTTTGTCTCATTTTTCTACATCACAGAAAAATAACATTTTAACAGGTGTGTAGACTTTTTAATCACTGAAAAAATATTAATGGTTTACGTCCTCAAACTTGATAAATCACTGAGAAAGGGTAGGTGGACGTTGAGTATCAATGTGCTTGGTTAAAACATAACCTTTATTAACATAACTTAAGAAACATGAGGAGTAGAAAGTAATTAAAACTATGCTGTGTACAATGCCAGGTATCACTGTGATAGTGGGCTCAGAGATTTATACCATCCAGTGGGTGCCCCCAATGGTAGTATGGGAGCCCCACCTAGGTGGCCAAATCAATAAGGCCACTAATGGATGGGATCTATCCTGTAGGTATGTGATGGCCAAGGGAACTGATTAGATGTGCGGTCAGAATGATCCACTAAATGCTCCTCCACAACTTAATGTGTAACTACAAAACACACATATTGCCACACAGTGATATTGGTGAGCCGGGTATACAAAATTGCTGAAACAGGTCTGTCCGGTACAAGACACGGGCAAGTTACAACCTGAATAAGCTACCCATGCTCCTCAATTACTCAGTCAAAACATTCAGCAAAACCTGTCAACCCCTCCCTATGATAAGGAGGTCCTTGCTTGCAGGACAATTAAACGCTGTGTTGAGGAGGAATCCTGGAGTCTAAGCTCAAGGGGGTAACTCACTACACATCGGGCCAGAGTGGGCTAAAAATGCACCTCTCCTGTAACTCTCTAATGTGTGCTCACCCCTGCTACTTCTCTGCGACCCGTTCCCTCCATGCATACACACACACAGCATACAGGACGGCACTAAGCTCTACGTCTGCCCCGCTCTCATAGTCAGAAGCCCTTGTAGCTCGACGCGCTTCCCGTCTAGACATTCATCAGGAGCTGTTGGCTAAACTTATGAATACATGCGGACAAACAAACACAGAAGCGCTGACTGCTGTGTGATTCAACAGTAGCAGCGTCGGTGCTAGGGAGGCCGTGACTCAGAGGTTTAAATGCACCAAACCACTCCCACAAGGTAGAGGCAAAACCCCCACCGGCCAATCAGGACACAGGAGGCGCAGATATCGCAGTGTACCTCCGTATCTTGGTGTCGCCCACATAGGGGGTGTGTCTCAACTGTGTTAAGACACAGTTTGTAATAACAGGAATAAATCAGCGGTATAGATATGGCAGTGGTAGCAGTGCATATAATAGTATGCGTCCGCCAAGTGTGTTGTGCAGATTTCTGACTCAAATTGAATATGTCATGGGCAAATGATGCGCCAAACAATGGGAGATAGAGAAGTGCTATCTGTAATACTTTCTTGTCAAAGTTGCCCCCTCTCACGGACCTACATACTAGTTCTATACCCTGAAAACCAAAACAGTCCTTCTCATCTTTGTGACAAATCGCAACTAGCCGTGCGAGTGGGGTATCCACCTTATTGATAATGTCATTAAGATGCTCCCCTGGATGGTCCCCACATATTGTATACCGCATTTGCACGTTGCTAGGTACAATACACCGCTGGTTTGGCAGTTGACAAAAGATCTAATATTGTAGCTAATACCTGTCACAGTACTCCTAAAGGTGTTGCCTATTTTGATTGCACCACACGCTACACATCCACTACATCTGAATGTTCCCAATGGTTTGGTATTTAACCACGTAGAAGGGCGTGGGGATTTAAAGAGACCATGCACCAATCTATCCCTCTGGTTGCGGCCTCTGCGGTATGTGATCTTCGGTGCATCACCCACTAAGTGGCCCACATCCGGGTCGGACTGCAAAATACCCCAGAACTGGGTTAGCAGATCACGAACCCTACCATGCGCATCATCAAAGGTCGCATTTATGCGTAGCTCCTTGTCCTCCTTGTCTCTCATACGTGGGACCAAAATGGAACTCCTATCCACAGTTAGTGAGTGTTGGTGTGCCCTGGTAAGGACCTGTCTGGGATACCCTCTTCTCTGAAATCTTAGTTGAAGATCCTTGGCTGACACCAAATAGTCTGAGAGCTTGGAGCAATTCCGTCGGAGCCGCAAATATTGCCCCTTTGGAATGCCTTTTTTTAGAGGCATCGGATGACAGCTGTTCCACTCCAGTAGGCTATTAGTGGCGTTTTTTTTTACAGAAGAGGCGAGTACCCAGATAACCCTCCTGATCCTTAAAGATCGAAAGGTCAAGGAAGTCTATTCTCTCCTCGTGAATTTCCGAGGTAAAGAATAACCCCAGGTTGTTGATATTCATCACTTCCACAAAGGTCTCAAATTCTAGTTTCGTACCTGTCCATAAGATGAGCACGTCATCTATATAGCGTAGCCATAAAGAAATTTGACGTGTCCATTCATTAAGTTCCTCTGAAAATGCCACCTCCCGTTCCCACCAGCCCAGGTACAGGTTGCCGAATGTGGGGGCACAAGGGCTCCCCATCGCCACCCCCATAGGCTGGTGGTATACGGGATGGTCGAAGAGGAAGATGTTATTCTCAAGGATAAAACGAAGAAGTTCCATAATGAACTTATTATGGGGCCAAAGGTGTGTACCCTGCTGTTTGAGGAATTCCGCTATAGCCCCTCACCCTCTGTCATGGGGTATAGAGCTGTAGAGGGCCTCTACATCCAGACTGGCCAACCAGGTATGTTGTTCAGTCTGGATGCCTTCCATTTTCTGGATTAATTCCATGGAGTCACGTGTATACGATGGGAGGGCTGTAACAAAGTTGTTTGTCCGCAAGTATTAATAAGTTTAGCCAACAGCTCCTGATGAATGTCTATGCAAGGGCTACAAGGGTTACAAGGGCTTCTGACTATGAGAGCGGGGCAGACGTAGCGGCTAGAATAGAGCTTAGTGCCATCCTTTACACTGTGTGTGTGTATGCATGGAGGGAACGGGTCGCAGAGAAGTAGCAGGGGTGAGCACACATTAGAGAGGTACAGGAGAGGTGCATTTTTAGCCCACTCTGGCCCGATGTGTAGTGAGCTACCCCCTTGAGCTTAGACTTCAGGATCCCTCCTCAACACAGCGTTTAATTGTCCGGGACCTCCAAGGACCTCCTTATCATAGGAAGGGCTTAACAGGTTTTGCTGAATGTTTTGACTGAGCAATTGAGGAGCATGGGTAGCGTATTCAGGTTGTAACTTGCCCGTGTCTTGTACCGGACAGACCTGTTTTCGGAATTTTGTATACCCAGTTCATCAATATCACTGTGTGTGGCAATATGTGTGGTTTGTAGTTACACATTAAGTTGTGGAGGAGCTTTTAGTGGGTCATTCTGACCGCGCATCTAATCAGTTCCCTTGGCCATCACATACCTACAGGATAGATCCCATCCATTAGAGGCCTTATTGATTTGGCCACCTAGGTGGGGCTCCCATACTACCATTGGGGGCGCCCACTGGATGGTATACATCTCTGAGCCCACTATCACATTAATACCTGGCATTGTACTCAGCACACAGCATAGTTATATGTTCTAAATCCCATTTTGGCGTGTATTAGTGGCACAAAAATATATATTATTTGCCGTTCAGTGGTGCAGTTATATGTTCTAAAGCCCTTTTTGGCAAGTATTAGTGGCACAAAAATATATATTATTTCCCGTTCAGCGGTGCAATTATATATTCTAAAGCCTTTTTTGGTGTGTATAAGTGGAAAAAAATGAGGGCCTATTTGCTGTTCAGAGGTGCAGTTATATGATCTAAAGCCCATTTTGGCGTGTATTAGTGGGGGGGAAAAAGGGCTTATTAGCAATAGTGTGGTGAAGTGAGAAAACTTCAGACTTTTTGGGGTGTTTTAATTTCCTTTTTATTTATTTATTTATTTGAACTAACAGTATGTCAGACAGAGAAGTTCCAAGCCCTGC
This sequence comes from Bufotes viridis, assembly GCA_033119425.1. Taxonomy (NCBI): domain Eukaryota; kingdom Metazoa; phylum Chordata; class Amphibia; order Anura; family Bufonidae; genus Bufotes; species Bufotes viridis. The sequence goes on along the minus strand of CM065591.1, from coordinate 357,200,550 downwards.
ACTGGAGAGTGGCAGAGGCCTAAATGTTTCTGGCGCAGGCACAGATCGCAGCAGTGTAAGGGGGCGTGGCAGCAGGAGTCACAGCGAGAGGCCTGAGCTCACGGTGTCATCTAGCGGTCGTGTCTTGACCAGCAAACGAGAGGTTCTTGAATGGTTGACTCGGTCATCCACTTCATCCCAACTGACATCAGACACCCCCAGCCAAGAGTCGGTGGGTTTTTCCGACGCAACCCTTAGTTGGCATGGATGGGAGCAGGCCCTGTGCCCTCACCTGTCCTCAACCTGCCTCTGTCCTTTCTGTTCCCTCAGCCAGAGAAGTATTATATGCTGTGGGCTCAGCTCTACTATACAGCGACGATGAGCTACTAGAGGACAGTCAACAGATACTGGCCAGCCAAGATGTGGAGGAGACATCCACCACTTCCTCAGGTAGGCGGGCAAGTAGTGATGAAGAGAGTGGCGTAAGAGCTGGTGTTGCGAGCGGTCAGGCTTCTGACCCAGAGACAGTTGAGGAGGACATCAGTGACGTCCAGACAGTACTCGATGATGATGATGTAGCTGATCGCACTTGGGAGCCGAGTGAATTAGGGGCTTCATCATCATCGGGAGAAGAGGGTGGCAGCTTGTCCGTGAGGCAGCGGCGGAGCCAGCAAGTTGCTAGCGTGGCTAAGAGTCAGCAGGGTGGCAGCAGTGGGAGGTCGGGAGACAAACGTGCCCGTGGTATACCAACCACTTTGCAGGAGCCTACCTGCCTGGAAAGTAGTGCTGCAGGGGTTCATGGAAGCAGTGGCCATAGCAGTCAGTCAGTGTGGAGGGATGGGAGTAAAATCACCTACTCGACGGTGTGGCAGTTTTTTGTTATGCCACCGGAGGAGGTGAACATGGCCATTTGTAGTATCTTTGGGCAGAAGGTGAAGCATGACCAGGGTGCCAATGTTTGCACCACAGCCCTGCGTCAACAAATGCAGCGTCACCATAAAGTGGCCTGGGAGAACCGTGGCTCCGATGTGGTGGTCCAGCCTGTCGCAGCAACCGCTACATCACCCAGTTGCACGAACCTGATTTCAGGCAGTCAAGGCTCCACCACCTTAGCTGAAGGGAGCTGTCTGTCCTTCCCATCTTCTGCAGGTCCAGATGCTCCTTCTCCTCCTACTTCTCGTCAGTCATTCCATCAGGAATCGCTCACCAAAGCCATTGCCAAAAGACAACAGTATGGGTGCACCCATCCAACGGCGCGGAAGCTGAATATACTCCTGGCCAAGTTGCTGGTGCTGCAGTCCCTCCCTTTCTAAGTGGTGGACTCTGCACCATTCAGAGAACTGATGGCTTGTGCCAAGTCGAGGTGGAGAGTCCCAAGTTGTCATTTCTTTGCCAAAAAGGCAGTACCAGCTCTGCACACACATGTAGAACACAGGGTGGGCCAGTCCTTGAGCCTGTCGGTGTCTTCCAAGTACAAGGCAGCACCGACATGTAATGCTCTAACTACGGTCATGGACAATACATGTCCTTTACGGCCCACTGGGTGAATGTGGTTTCTCCACAGCCCCACCAGCAACTTGGCCAGGTGACGCCGCTTCTGCCTCCACGTTCTCACAACTCAAAATCGGAACTATGGTGACCAACAATGGGAAGAACATGGTGTCGGCAATGCGTCAAGGAGGGCTGAGCCATGCTCCCTGCATGGCACACGTGTTCAATCTGGTGGTCAAGCTGTTCCTGAAGCCTTCCACCAATCTATAAGACATCCTAAAAATGGCCAGGAAACTTTGCATGCACTTTAGCCATTCATACACCGCAAAGCACACCCTCCTTGAGCTGCAGTGGCAGAACAGCATCCCGCAGCATAGGCTGATATATGACGTTTCCACCCATTGGAATTCTACCCTCCATATGTTGGACAGACTATACGAACAGAGAAAGGTCATAAATGATTTCATGAGGATCCAAGCAGACAGGAGTACTCCCCTGTGTAACCTATGTAGCTGTGACACCTGCCGTTTGCTCACGCCCTTTGAGGAGGCCACGTTATTTGTCAGTCGCCAAGACTACGGGATGAACGTCGTCATTCCACTGCTTCATGTCCTGGAACAGATGGTAGTAACAATGGCTGGTCAGGGGACTGGATACGTGGCGCCTAGATCTCACGGCCACATGAGCCCTGTGGGGGCTGAACTGGAGGAGGAAGAGGATGAGGACTTAGGAGCACAAGCAATGTGTAGCAAAATGGGTGGTTATTCTACAGAGGTGACAGGAGAGGAAGAGCAGGAGCAGCCAAAAGGTAATACAGGGCAATGAGGGAGACGAGGCAAAGGACCCAAACACACCTTGGCAGTCCCTCCGAGTCACTTGCACAAATGGCCGGATGCATACTCACTTGCTTACGTAGTGACAGCCCAATTTTCACCATTAGGAAAAGGGATGACTTCTGGCTCTCCACTTGTTGGACTCTCACTACCAGTCCAAAATGGGGGCCTTTTTTACACCTGCTGAGAGGGAGGACAAACTGAACTACTATAGAGACATCCTATGTAGTCAGTTAGCCGCTGCCTATCTGCTCCATCGTCCATCCTCTCGCAGGTCTGACCGGGGGGGGCCCTCTGCACTCATGTTCCTCTGCCATGGCTGCTGTGGTAGGGTGGGGGGTAGGAGCAGTTCCAGCACCATCAGAAGCAACTTGACTCTAGAATCACTGATGAGCAGCTTTCTTCACCCACCTAGTGAAGAAACTACTCACGATCAACAGCAGCAGCTAGACCTGGAGCAGGTCCTGAACGAGCAGGTGGTGGCATACTTGGACTGAAACCTGCCACCCCACATTAAAGATCCGCTGGACTACTGGGAAGCCAAACTGGATTTGTGGCCGCAACTGCCAGAGTTTGCTCTGGAAAAGCTTTCCTGCCCGGCCAGTAGTGTGGCATCAGAGTGTGTGTTTAGTGAGGCGGGAGCTATAATTATGCCAAGAAGAACTCGCCTGTCCATCCAAAATGTGGAGAGACTGACCTTTGTCAAGATGAATCAGGGGTGGATCAGCCAGGATTTCCAACCACCAATGGCTGATGCATCAGACTAGATCATCCATGGTGCCATACCAACACTTTGGCTACCTGCCTCAGCTACTATTCAGATGCTGCCACCCGCCTGATGCCACACATTTGATGCCAGGTGCTCCTTCTTTCACCCCCCATCTTCAGCGGATACTGGTATTACCACCCACCTCCCCACTTTGTCACCAAGTCACTCTGTGGTATCCTGATGCTGCTGCCACCTCCACACTATATCACCTTGCCACTCTGCGATCTCCTGATGCTACTCCCACCTCCACACTATGTCACCTTGCCACTTTGTGGTCTCTTGATGCTGCTGACACCTCCACACTATGTCACCTTGCCACTCTGTGGTCTCCTGATGCTTCTGCCACCTCAACACTATGTCACCTTGCCACTCTGTGATCTCTTGATGCCGCTGCCACCTCCACACTATGTCACCTTGCCACTCTGTGGTCTCCTGATGCTGCTGCCACCTCCATACTCTGTCATTGTGCCACCCTTTGGCCTCCTCCTGATGTTGGTGCTGCCACCTCCACACTGTCATTGTGCATCTTTTGGCCTCCTCCAGATGCTGCTGCTGCCACCACCTTCACACTCTGTCATTGTGCCACTCTGTGGCCTCCTTATGCTGCTTCCAACTCCACACTGTCATTGTGCTGCTCTGTGGCCTCCTCCTGATGCTGCTGCCACCACCAGACTTTTTTTGAAAAATTTGGCAAACCGGCCGAATAGAATTTTTGAGAAATTCGCTCATCTCTAAAGATAAATTTGTGACAACATCTAGCTCCATCCCCCTCAGCGCCATTGCAACACCCCCTTTTAGAAAAGTGTCAAGGATGGCTAAAAAGGGGAAATGCAACAATTTTTAACTTCACTTTTTAGATGTAAAGGGAATGATAAATCTCCGCCATAAACTGTACTACTCCTGCTGAGAAAAACCCCAAAAAATGAATATTTGAACTGCTCTTCCCATCCTCTGACCTTAACAGTTTAGCATGGTCAAAACTGCAGATAGACTCCCTTTAATACTGTAAAATACATTTGGGAATTTATCTGTGCATAGGAGAACAAATAAAATCATCCATTAAAAGGTGTGAGATATATATATCTATATATATATATATATATATATATATATACACACAAATTGAAAGAAGGGCCAGCAGCACTCCAAATGAATTCCAGTGAACAACGTTTATTCACCCAGTGTCCGGGTCAAACAGCGACGTTTCGACTGCTTGTTGCAGTCTTTCTCAAGCCATACAGTCATGTGTACCATACAGAGTATATATAGAGAGTGCACATCAATTACAATCAAACACATAATTAATAAAAAAGTGTAAAATTCATATCTAAAAACTGCTAATATACATGGTATAGTGACAAATATGTGCTACCACATACATGATCATACTTAAAGTGCAAGTGCTTCTGTGCAAAACATATTGTACTGTAAAAAATGTATCTCTAAGTGCTAATTGCTCAATAATAAACATCCAGGTGTAATTCCTAAATATAAATGTAACAGGTGACGTCGGAAACATCGGGTCTTCATCGCATCCTGTCGCTGCTACTGCACATGTGCGGGATCAACCAAATCTCACGATACTTTACTCTAGACCTCAGAGGACTGGCGTTGAAAATTCAGAATTATTCGGAAACAAATCCGGTCGTAATTGGGACCTCATGCCCCGTGGTATTCTATGCGTCTGGAAATATTCACAGAGGGTGAAAAGATGCAAATCCACATTAATTAGACGTTTTGACTCATATTCATATTGTGTCTTAATTTCTGGCAATGATGGAACAAACAGAAAAGAGGTGTCTCTCACCGTGTCCTTCAAAGTTCTCCGTCCATCCTCATCAGTATATACAAACACATCAGGGTGCATGTTATCTTGAGGTGATGTCATATTTCAGGTGCAGAGCTCCTCAGATGCTTGAAAATAGGAGTAAAGAAAGGAGGCCTTGATGCGGTACAAGGATATTTGCAACAATCTGAGTACACTGAGGAGTGTCAACAGTTTATTTTGCGATTATTGAGATTTGTGCTCACAAGAAATTATTTTCTATTCCAGGATGATTTTTACGTACAGTTATGTGGGACCGCGATGGGGTCCAATGTGGCGCCGACGTATTCTAACATCTATATGTCCCACTTGGAGGAGTCGTCGGTGTATGTCAGCCGCCACTTCAGACATGTTCTGGGGTGGTGGCGATACATCGACGATATCTTCCTTGTGTGGACCGGCGCCGCGTTGGACCTCATCGCGTTCCATGAATTTTTGAATGAAATAGACCCTACAGTGAAATATACCATGGTACAATCATCAGAAAAATTACAATTTCTGGATACGGAGGTGTGCATTCAGGACCAGAATCTGATTTTTTATTTACATGTGAAGAAAACCGACAAAAACACATTGTTAAAATTTGAGAGTCATCATCCACGACCAATGATTAGGTCCCTACCAGATAGCCAAATGTTACGTATATGTAGGATAGTGAGTGATCCTACTGTTAGAGATCAGCGTTTACAAGAGATGGGAACGAAATTTAAATCACGGGGTTATCCCAAGAGATTAATATCCAAAAGTATGGAAAAGGCTAAAAGTAATCAGGAACAATCCTTAAGAAGTAGGAATAATATTGCTCGTATCCCCTTTGTTTCTCAGTTTTCAGCTGATAGTATACAGATTGCTTCTATCATCAGGAAACATTGGAGAATTTTGGGGAACAGTTTCCCAAAGATTGAGGAATTTCAGGTCCCACCCCTGTTTTCATACAAGAGGGGAAGTAATATAGGAGACAGACTAGTCAGATCTGATGTAGGGAGCAAAAAAATCTCAGTTAGTTCTTTTTGTGGATCCATGCGAACAGGGAGTTATCCTTGCTATAATTGCATTAATTGTAGCTTAATGCTTAAAGGGAATATGTTTCATAATCCAGCGACAAATAGGAATGTGAAAATCAGACAATTCATGACTTGCGATTCGTCCTACGTGGTCTACCTGCTATCATGCCCATGTGGACTATGGTATGTGGGTGAGACCACGTGGGATGTAAAAACTAGATTAAATCAACACAGATATTCTATTCGCAAAGAAAAAAATGGATTTGCCGGTGTCTAGGCACTTCAAGGAGGCAGGACACACGGAGAAGGACCTTAGGTTCCGCCTCCTTGAACAAGTACAACTTGGCAGACGTGGGGGTGACAGACAGGCCATTTTAAAAAAACGTGAATTATTTTGGATTTTTACATTGAATACGCTCAGACCTAACGGTCTGAATGTGGACTTTAAGGCAGTTTAGGGGCTTTTGGATGGGGTGTCTGTCATCGTGCCCTCGTCTATTCTTCATCATTATATATAGGGCATGAAGGACATGTGTACAATTATTTGATATAATGTAATGCTTTCTTTATTATTTTTGTTTTTTCAGATTATTTTTTTTGCAAGTCAAACCATCGACATTTGGGTGCAGAGACAATCGGAACATCGGTGTCAGAAATTTATACAAAAATATCATTGAAACAACCACCTGAGTTTTAAAATATCTCTGGCTACTGTAAAATTTTAATTCCAAGTTTCCTTGATTAACGATATAATTTATATAGTTTAAGATGATGTTTTATGAGGTGTTATAAGCTTAGTAATATTGTATTTTGAGCAGCGATCATGTGATCCTTGCCTGTGGGCAGTATTATGGATCACATGATCCAAGGTAAGAGGAAGTTAGAACCAGGAAATATCTGGGCGGCCATTTTTGATTAGGTCAACGCCAGTCCTCTGAGGTCTAGAGTAAAGTATCGTGAGATTTGGTTGATCCCGCACATGTGCAGTAGCAGTGACAGGACGCGATGAAGACCCGATGTTTCCAACATCACCTGTTACTAATGAATTGTCGATGTGTGAGTTTTTAATCACATTTATATTTATGAATTACACCTGGATGTTTATTATTGAGCAATTAGCACTTAGAGATACATTTTTTACAGTACAATATGTTTTGCACAGAAGCACTTGCACTTTAAGTATGATCATGTATGTGGTAGCACGTATTTGTCACTATACCATGTATATTAGCAGTTTTTAGATATGAATTTTACACTTTTTTATTAATTATGTGATTGATTGTAATTGATGTGCACTCTTTATATATACTCTGTATAGTACACATGACTGTATGGCTTGAGAAAGACTGCAACAAGCAGTCGAAACGTCGCTGTTTGACCCGGACACTGGGTGAATAAACGTTGTTCACTGGAATTCATTTGGAGTGCTGCTGGCCCTTCTTTCAATTTGTATATTGTGGACTTTGATGCCAGTCCTTAGGCCTTGATCTGCACCCGCTGCTTACAAGTGTACTGCTACCTCCTTTCTTTACTCCTATATATATATATATATATATATATATATATATATAAATATATATACACACACACATACACACACATATACACACCTGTAGAATAAAATTTTTTAATGATTAATAGTCATTGTTGTAAGCTCAATCTGCGCTTTTCTGCCCTCCTGATTAGATAAAGAATATACGAGCTCAAGAGAATTTCACACAGGACACAGACTCACTGTGTGTCTCAAGCAAATGCCCAACTTTATTATTAAAACATACAGTCTTATAGGCCATGGACACAAAAGAGGTAAACCGCCAAGGGGGTGGAAATCAAAGTAGTAATTTGATTAGTTATTCATATAACGCAATATTTTTGTACCATAGAAACAGAATTTTAATAGTTAAAAAGCTTCTGCAGCATCTTATCTCAAGGTTCGCATTCTTTAGCAGCGTATCATATGAAAATAAGAAAGAACAAAATCTATCTGGTCTAAGGCTGGGTTCACACGAGCGTGTCCAGATTAGGTCCGGATGCGTTGCGGATGCGTTCAGTGAAAACTGTGCGATTTCACAGGCAAAGCCATTCAGTTTTGCCTGCGAGTTGTTCAGTTTTTTCCGCGCGGGTTTACAAACATCATCTCCTAGCAACCATCATTGAAAATCGCAACGCACCCTCACTTGCTTGCGGATGCAATGCGTTTTTAACGCAGCCGCATTCACTTCTATGGGGCTAGGGCTGCGTGAAAAGCGCAGTATATAGAACATGCTGCGATTTTAACGCAACGCACAAGTGATGCGTGAAAAAAACCGCTCATGTACACAGACCCATTGAAATGAATGGGTCAGGATTCAGTGCGGGTGCTATGCGTTCACGTCACGCATTGCACCCGCGCGGAAAACTCGCCCATGTGAATGCAGCCTAAAGGTAACTTTGAGGCATAAACAGCTGAACAAAGTTTACCACAGTTCAGACTCTCCTTTTGTGATTTTAGCAGATGGGCAAAACACCCAGGACCGGGTACTTCACTTGACGAATGCAGGAATTAACCTAATCCTAGAAAAGGACAAATCATAAACGTTAAGGCATGTCATTTAATTAAACAACACAACAAGTTATAACTGATTATACGTATGTGTGTATCCTTCACTTACTAAGTCGAGTCCTCTATGTGGTGCTACTTAGATCTATGTGTATTGTATACATAAAAAATATTAATACTGAGAATCCTTGGGCAATACTATTCATGGATCACTGGGCTGGAAGTATTGGACTTTAACAGCTTTGTTCTTCCTTTTACACAACTTCTTCACAGCCCAGAAACCCATTTTTACTATCTCATTTAGAATCCATATTCTTTGAGTCAGGATCAGCAGTCACACAGGGGGAACAAGAAATACCATCCTTTCCGGTCTCCGGACTCAACATGTTCTTGCAATGACTGGCGTGGATCCAATTTTGCTTTCCTTTGAGCTTCACTGATATGCTTGTGGTCAACAACACTGGGAATGGACCATCAAACTTTTCTAACGTGTCTCTTACCACCAACCAATCTCCAGGCTCAAGTGGGTGGGTTCCTTGTACTTTTTCAGGATCTAGAAGTGAAGCAAAAACTCGAGAATGAATTTTAGTCAAATACTTGTGGAAACTGATCACACAACCATGATGCATCCGGAGCTGCTGTGGGAAATACAATCCTTTCCTAGGGGCTGAACCAAAGAGGACCTCATAGGGACTAAGGCCTGTCTTACTGTTAGGGGTATACCTTACTGAAAAGAGGGCTACTCTGTCCATGGCTTTTTCAATCTTTAACTTTAATGTCTCGTTCAGTTTTTCTATCCTACCGCTGCTTTGCGGATGGTACGAAGTATGTAAGGTCTGTTCTACACCCAAAGTCTTCATTATCTCCTACATTACTTCACCTGTGAAGTGAGCACCTCTGTCACTTTCAGTGGTCTCAGGTACCCCATACCTGCATGCAACCTTCGCCATAATCTTCTTTGCTGTGTTCTAGGCTGTGGCCTTAGCTACGGGAAATGCTTCCTGAAAACAAGTCATCACACACCAATACATACTCATACACGCCCACCTTGGGTAGTTGAATGTAGTCTATCTGCAAGCGTTGAAACGCGGGGAGGTTTCTGGGGTACCTTAACCACCTTGCCCGTGTTGTTCTGGGCACAAATCATACATCCTTTAGTATATTTGGCTACAGTGTTGAACCCTGGGACGTACAATGCGCTATGTACTAAATCACACATAGTGGTTTTTGACTGGTGTGTCACTCCATGGGTTGCATGTGCCATCGTGGGGTACAGGGACCTGGGAAGGCAGAGTTTTCCTTGGAACTGTATTAGGCCTTCCTCATTTGCAGTCCTTCCTTTTGACATCCACTGGTCCCTTTCCTTCTTCCCCTCCTGGTTCTGTAAGGTCTTAAGAACTTCCAGGGAGACAGGAGGAGTTATTTTAGGGACCTGAGCTGTGGCTACTAGGGCAGGGGTCTGCCTAGGCAATTTGGCAGCCATTTTTGCCACCTGATCTGCTCTGGCTTTTCCATTTGTCTCCTCTGAGTCTGTGTTACAGAGTTCTTTTGTTTACATGTCTACAGCTTTTATTAGCTTGCTGATGATTTACACTGCCTGTCTACCTTCTCTCTTCCTTATTACTTCTGCAGCTGGGATTCCTGTTGGTCCCTTTCCACATACCTCAAGTGTTGCTCATCTCTAAATTAGCTTCATCTTCATCGGCCTGTGGGGGAGGCTCCTACCATTCACTAGGGGGCTGCAAACCTGTAGTTCACCTGACTACCGTAAATACCATCGGCTTCAGCGTGGATGCAAACTGGACGCTTGGAAGGCGAAAACCTGTAGTCCTTTAACTATCCTTTATTAGAAGCTCCTGGGGGTGCTGGGAAGGCCTTAGAGTTCTTTGTCACTATAAACTAGATGGAGCTACACAGAAACTAGGCATATAGCAGTAGCAAACTCTTAGTGGACAGCTTACTAGTAATAAGCGGCAGGGGCAATATTCTAAATTGCGATATTTCGCAAATATTTGGGCGAATATTCATCATAAATTCGCAACTTCGAGAATTCGCCATTATTTTCTTGATTTTGAAAATCGGCAATGTGATATGCGCGTATTGCGTGCGCAATACAGGCGTGGGTTACTTTTGCTACATTTTTGAAGCTGCTAGAAGTTTTCTGAGACTGGAGAAAATAGTTGGCATGGTAGAACATTACAACAGCTTTATATGCAGATAGAATGCTCCAATATATTCGCGATTGCGAAAATTGGCAATTAATGATGCACATATTTTGGCGCAATAAGTGCAACTTCACATTTTAGCAGGTCTGACTACATATTACCGATTGGTGCACTACATATTGTAAACTTGTAACATCACAGCACTATGTCTGTAGCATGTATGGTTCTTATATAGTAAGGGGTAGGCAACTTTTCTATTGGTTGCTAGGGATGTTGCTAAGCTCAGACAAAGACATTGCAGCCTTCTCATTGGCCCACAAGCAAGAAGCAGGGAGGGATCATGGGTTCAGATGAAAAACAATCTAGAATATTCATGAATATATAGCACTATATTCTAAATATTCGTGAATTCTCGAAGTGGCGATATTCACAATTAAAATTTGCGATTTGCGCCCAACACTACAGCTTACCCAGGATGAGGGTCGCATGGAAAAGAAGTAACAGAGGGCAATGTAAGAATCAAGGCTTCTTACCTTTGCTCAAGCTTATTTTACCATCTGTCTGTTCTTATCCCTTGATCCTCCCTGTTTCCCGAGTCAGGCTCAGAAATTGTGAGCGCAATTTGCACTTTTCTGCCCTGCCAACACGGCTCCTGATAAAGAATATACGAGCTCGTGAAAATTTCACACAGGACACAGACTCGCTGCATGTCTCAAGCAAATTCCCAACTTTATTATCAAAACATACAGTCTTACAGGCAACGGACACAAAAGAGGCCCACTGCCAATAATTAGTTATTCATATAAGGCAATACTTTCGGACCATATTAACAGAATTGTAATAGTTAAAAAGCTTCTGCAGCATCTTATCTCAAGGTTAGCATTCTTTAGCAAGGTATCATATGAAAATAAAAAAGAACAGAATCTATCTGGTCTTAAGGTAACTTTGAGGCATAAACAGCTTACCAAATTTTACCACAGTTCAGACCATTTCCATCACACAGTTTATACTCCGCAGTAATATTATTTCCAGCTTTATTAATACAGATGAGCAAAGTTATAAAAATTCAATTTGGCTGATTCTTCGATAAGAAATTCAATTTGTTTTGAATTAATTTGTCACAAATAGCTATAAATTAGGTATACCCAGGCCTCTCAGTGTGAAGGCTTGGAAGTTAACCCTCTCTCCGCCGCCGACATATTTACGCATGTGGGTGGGCAGTTAAAAATGGTGCCCGCTGGCCAGATGTCTGCTGTTTTAAAGAGCAGATACCCAGCACTAATGACGACAACTGCGGTAATGGATGTCACAGACTTTTAACCCTTCAGATGCCATTACCCGATACCAGCCACAGCTTCTGCTTGTTCACCATATTATATGACAGCTAGTTTTCAGGTCCATCCATTATGTTCAGCCACTCTGGTTTTAACTGCAGATGAGAGAATTTCAGGTTATGAAATTCGTTCATGCTTTGTTTACTGATAAAAGGTGAATTGCGTTATGGATTCAGTTACCACTGACCATAACGCAATTCTATGATGGAATGCATAACGGAATGCCTTTAGAGGCATTCCGTTATTCATTCTGTCATAAGAGATGTCTATGGGCTGCAAAACGGATCCATCCTGTTTCCGTTATGCAGGAGAGGACTCCCCTGCATAACAGAAATGGGACGGATCCGTTTTGCAGCCCATAGTAACATAGTATATTAGGCCGAAAAAAGACATTTGTCCATCCAGTTCGACCTGTTTCCTGCAAGTTGATCCAGAGGAAGGCAAAAAACCCCCGTGAGGTAGAGCCAATTTTCCCCACTTAAGGGGAAAAAAAATTCCTTCCCGACTCCAATCAGAATAACTCCCTGGATCAACGACCCATCTCTAGTAGCTGTAGCCTGTAATATTATTACACTCCAGAAATACACCCAGGCCCCTCTTGAATTCCTTTATTGTACTCACCATAACCACCTCCTCAGGCAGAGAGTTCCATAGTCTCACTGCTCTTACAGTAAAGAATCCTTTTCTATGTTTGTGTACAAACCTTCTTTCCTCCAGACGCAGAGGATGTCCCCTCGTCACAGTGACAGTCCTGGGGATAAATAGATGATGGGAGAGATCTCTGTACTGACCCCTGATATATTTATACATAGTTATTAGATCTCCCCTCAGTAGTCTTTTTTCTAAAGTAAATAACCCTAATTTTGATAACCTTTCAGGGTACTGTAGTTGCCCCATTCCAGTTATTACTTTAGTTGCCCTCCTCTGAACCCTCTCTAGCTCTGCTATGTCTGCCTTGTTCACAGGAGCCCAGAACTGTACACAGTACTCCATGTGTGGTCTGACTAGTGATTTATAAAGTGGTAAGACTATATTTTCATCACGGGCATCTATGCCCCTTTTGATGCAACCCATTATCTTATTGGCCTTAGCAGCAGCTGCCTGACACTGGTTTTTACAGCTTAGTTTGTTATTTATCTTTTCCATGTCAGTGTTACTGAGTGTTTTACTATTTAGTATGTACGGGTGACTTGCATTATTCCTTCCCATGTGCATAACTTTACATTTGTCAGTGTTAAACCTCATCTGCCATTTCTCTGCCCAAGCCCCCAATCTATCCAGATCCCTCTGTAGCAGAAAACTGTCCTCTTCAGTGTTAATTACTTTACACAGTTTAGTGTCATCTGCAAAAATTTATATTTTACTGTGCAAGCCTTCTACAAGATCATTAATAAATATATTTAGGAGAATAGGGCCCAATACTGACCCCTGAGGTACCCCACTAGTTACAGTGACCCAATCTTAGTGTTACCGTTAATAACCACTCTCTGTTTTCTATTACTGAGCCAGTTACTTACCCACATACAGATATTTTCTCCTAGTCCAAGTGTTCTCATTTTATATACTAAACTTTTGTGTGGTACAGTGTCAAATGCTTTGGAGAAGTCCAGATATATGACATCTACTGATTCGCCGCTGTCAAGTCTAGAACTTACCTCCTCAAAGATGCCTTTAAAGGCATTCCGTAATAGAATTGCGGTATCCATAACGCAATTCAGCTTATACCAGTAAATGAATATGAAATTAGCTTATCTCTAGTTTTAACCATAATAAATTTTAAGTATTGAAACTAAGTTTTATGCAAATCGACTTCAGATGTTTCATCCGAAGTCGATACGTTCATCCCTACAAAATACCATTAGGTTCATAGCCTGGAGGAATCCCAGACCTTATGGAGGAATCCACATGGGTAAAATTTCGTTGCACTGAACATTGACATAGAATTTGTTTAAAATTTGTCATGGTTGTCGAGTGACGCAGATTAAAATTTTCGTTAGCTAAAAATTATGAATTTGGGCCTAGTTGGTGGAGCAATTTGTCCGGTAATATCGTCATAGTTCCAATCATGGACAATTGCAATAAGACGCTGAATAATTTTTTCACTAAAAGAACGTATTAGCTACAATGAATTTGATTGGAGTTGGTGGAATGATTTGTGTGGTTCATTTTGATAACCAACAAGACTCCTCTGTGCTAAATAGTTATTTGACCCGAAGTGGTCTGTGTCCAACATCTTCGAAGGACAAAGCCAAGAAATGGTTGTGCACTCCGTATCTGGATTATATCGGAAATTGGATGTGTTCTAAAAAATCAACAATTTATTGATACGACAATTCAACCATTAACACATAAAATCAATACACTATTAACCACCTGCCGACCGCTTAACGCAGGGATGCGTCCAGGCGGCGGCAGATTAGATCCTCCTTGACGCGTCGGCACGTCATCTCGCGAGAGGCGAGATTTGCTGTGAACGCGCGCGCGTTCACAGCAGCTTAAAGATCGCAAGTTATACTGCAGCCTGCCAGCTATGATCAATCGCTGGCAGGCTGTAGATGCGAAATAAATCGCATCAAAGAGGTATATCAGACGCTGTTTTGTTAACAGCGTCTGATATACCTGCAACCTGGTCCTCTGGTGGTCCCATTTACTCGGATCGACCACCAGAGGACCAGGTAGCGCCAAGCACCACACTACACCCCCGCCCCGCCCCCCTGTCACTAATTAACCCCTTGTTAACCCCTTATCACCCCATGTAGACTCCCTGATCACCCCTCTGTCACTGATCACCCCCCTGTAAGGCTCCATTCACATGTCCATATGTGTTTTGCGGATCCACGGATCCGCAAATCACGGACACCGGCAATGTGCTTTGCGCATTTTGCAGATCCGCACATTGCCAGAACTATATAGAAAATGCCTTTTCTTGTCCGCAACTGCGGACAAGAATTGCACATGTTCTATATTTTTGCAGAACGGAAGTGCAGACCCGGAAGTGCGGATCCGCAATTCCGGATCCGAGCGGGACAAAGTCTGTCCCCATAGAAATGAATGGGTCCGCAATTCCATTCCGCAAACAGATTTGCGGACGTGTGAATGGGGCATAAGGGTCCCTCATCACCGCCAGTTAGTTAGCTACTTGTTAGGTAGTTAGCGCCCAGCCCACCGCACCGCAGTCACTGATTTTGGCAGAGATTTTTTTCATCCACATTAATCGATGCGAATGAAAAAAATCTGTGACGTTCATTTTTTTTTTTTTTTCAGCCCAGAGGCTAAACGGAAAAAAAAAATCTCATTACCCGTATGCTCAATATAAGGAGAATAGCAGAAACTCCTAATGCTGGCCATACGTGTAATGATTGCGGAGACCCTCAAATGCCATGGCAGTACAAACACCTCACAAGTGACCCCATTTTAGAAAGAAGACACACCAAGGTATTCCGTGAGGTGTATGGTGAGTTCATGTAAAATTTTATTTTTTTTGTCACAAGTTAGTGGAAATATGAGACTTTGTAAAAAAAAATAAAAAAAATAAAATCAATTTCCGCTAACTTGTGCCAAAATTTTTTTTTTCTGTGAACTCGCCATGCCCCTCACGAAATACCTTGGGGTGTCTTCTTTCTAAAATGGGGTCACATGTGGGGTATTTATACTGCCCTGGCATTTTAGGGGTCCTAAAGCGTGAGAATCCAAATGCGTAAAAATGCCCTGTGAAATCCTAAAGGTACTCATGGGAATTTTGGGCCCTTTGCGCATCTTGGCTGCAAAAAAGTGGCACACATGTGGTATCGCCGTACTGAGGAGAAGTAGGGCAATGTGTTTCGGGGTGTATTTTTATATATACCCATACTTTGTGTGAGAAATATCGCTGTAAATGACAACTTTTTAAAAAATTTTATACAATGTTATCAATTTACAGAGATATTTCTCTCACCAACATGGGTATATGTAAAAATACACCCCAAAACACATTGCCCTACTTCTGAGTACGGCGATACCACATGAGTGACACTTTTTGCAGCCTGCGTACAAAGGGGACATAAAGTCCAATGAGTACCTTTAGGTTTTACAGGGTTGCTCTCAATTTAGAACCGCCCAAAATGCCAAAACAGTACAAACACCCCACAAATGACCCGTTTTGGAAAGAAGACACCTCAAGGTATTTGCTGAGGGCATAGTGAGTCCATGAAAAATTAAGTTAGCGAAAGAGAGAGTTTGTGAGAAAAAAACAATAAAAAAATCAATTTCCGCTAATTTGTGCCAAAAAAAAACTTTTATGAACTCGCCATGCCACTCACAGAATACCTTGGGGTGTCTTCTTTCCAAATGGGGTCACATGTAGGTATTTATACTGCCCTGGCATTTAGGGGCCCTAAAGCGTGAAAAGAAAAATGCGTAAAAATGCCGTCCTAAAGGTACTCATTGGATTTGGGCCCCTTGCGCATCTTGGCTGCAAAAGTGGCACACATGTGGTATCGCCGTACTGAGGAGAAGTAGGGCAGTGTGTTTGAGGTGTATTTTATATATACCCATACTTTGTGTGAGAAATATCGCTGTAAATGACAACTTTTTAAAAATTTTATACAATGTTATCAATTTACAGAGATATTTCTCTCACCAACATGGGTATATGTAAAAATACACCCCAAAACACATTGCCCTACTTCTGAGTACGGCGATACCACATGAGTGACACTTTTTTGCAGCCTGCGTGCACAAAGGGGACATAAAGTCCAATGAGTACCTTTAGGTTTTACAGGGTTGCTCACAATTTAGAACCGCCCAAAATGCCAAAACAGTACAAACACCCCACAAATGACCCCGTTTTGGAAAGAAGACACCCCAAGGTATTTGCTGAGGGGCATAGTGAGTCCATGAAAAATTAAGTTAGCGAAAAGAGAGAGTTTGTGAGAAAAAAAACAATAAAAAAAATCAATTTCCGCTAATTTGTGCCAAAAAAAAAACTTTTATGAACTCGCCATGCCACTCACAGAATACCTTGGGGTGTCTTCTTTCCAAAATGGGGTCACATGTAGGGTATTTATACTGCCCTGGCATTTTAGGGGCCCTAAAGCGTGAAAAGAAAAATGCGTAAAAATGCCGTCCTAAAAGGTACTCATTGGATTTGGGCCCTTTGCGCATCTTGGCTGCAAAAAAGTGTCACTCATGTAGTATCGCCGTACTCAGGAGAAGTAAGGCAATGTGTTTTGGGGTGTATTTTTACATATACCCATGCTGGGTGAGAGAAATATCTCTGTAAACTGACAACTTTGTATAAAAGAAATTAAAAAGTTGTCATTTACAGAGATATTTCTCACACCCAGCATGGGTATATGTAAAAATACACCCCAAAACACATTGCCCTACTTCTCCTGAATACGGCTATACCACATGTGTGACACTTTTTTGCAGCCAAGATGCGCAAAGGGGCCCAAATTCCAATGAGTACCATTAGGATTTCACAGGGCATTTTTACGCATTTAGATTCCAGACTTCTTCTCACGCTTTAGAGACCCCTAAAATGCCAGGACAGTATAAATACCCCACATGTGACCCCATTTTGGAAAGAAGACACCCCAAGGTATTCCGTGAGGGGCATGGCGAGTTCACAAAATTTTTATTTTTTTTTGGCACAAGTTAGCGGAAATTGATATTTTATTTTATTTGTTTTTTACAAAGTCTCATATTCCACTAACTTGTGACAAAAATCGAAGATTACAATTACCTGGTAATCGATTTTTCCAGACCCCACGACAGCACCACAGAGAGAGAGAGAGGATCCGCCCCCAGGGACAGGAAACCTACAGAAATAAAAAGGTGGAGCCTCTCTACTCCTTCAGTGGTTTTCAGAGCCAGAGAGGGACTCCCCTATAGTTAGTTCACATATAATACAAAATAAATTAAATTCTTTTCTCTCTTCTTTTTTTTTTTTTTTTTGATGCGACACCCGGTGCCTAAAATAGAACCAAAAGGAAAATACCAGGGAGGGAATAAGGAATGGTGCTGTCGTGGGGTCTGGAAAAATCGATTACCAGGTAATTGTAATCTTCGATTCTCCCCTCCCCCACGACAGCACCACAGAGAGATTTACAGAGAATATCCCTTAGGGAGGGACCACCGCCTGTAAGACCGTTCTACCAAAGGACAGGTCAGAGGATGAAGAAAGATCCAAACGATAGTGCTTAAAGAAAGTACATGGAGAGGACCAAGTAGCAGCCTTACAAATTTGATCAATGGAAATCCCCGCCCTTTCAGCCCAAGAGGTGGAGATAGAGCGGGTAGAGTGAGCCCTTAAACCTTCAGGTGGAACCAGACCTGATTCCAGATAGGTAACAGAGATAGCCGTTCTGATCCATCTGGCCAAAGTGCTTTTGGAAGCTTTATTGCCTCTATTAGCCCCAGAGAAGAGAACAAACAGAGCAGAGGATTTTCTCCAGCCCTCAGTCTGGTCTAGATATGACAAGAGGCACCTCCTCACATCCAGGGAATGAAAAACTTTTTCTTTGGGGTTTTTATGATCAGCACAAAAGGAGGGCAGAATGATCTCCTGGGACCTATGAAAGGTGGAAGAAACTTTGAGTAGGAAGGCTGGGTCCGGACGAATAACCACCCTATCCTCAAGTATGTTAGTGTAGGGAGGATTCTTGGAAATAGCGTGTAACTCACTTACTCTTCTGGCCGTAGTAAGAGCCATAAGCAAGATGAGTTTTAGCGTGACCATTCTAATGTTGGCAGTGTCTATGGGCTCAAAGGGGGGCTTCGTGAGGGCATTCAAGACTAAGTTTAAGTCCCAAGAAGGAAAGGAGGGAACAGAAACTGGGGTGATTCTATCTACTGCCCTAAAAAAATCTCATGACCCAAGGATCTAAGGACCAGCTCTTTTCAAAAAGGGCAGAAAGGGCAGACACCTGAACTTTCAAGGTACTTCTAGATAGACCCAAGGATAGACCTTTCTGCAGGAACTCCAGAATCTGCATAGTAGGGACTGATTTTGGAGGATCCAAGGGATCTAAGCTACAAAAATAAAGGAATTTCTTCCAAATCCTAACATAGATGGATACTGTAACTGGTTTTTTACTCTTCATGAGGGTATCTACTAGATCCGGTGAGAACCCTTTCCTTTCTAGCAACCGCCTTTCAAGTTCCAAGCAGTTAGGTGAAGTCCCCTCACCGCTGGATGGAGGATTGGACCCTGGGTCAGCAGATCCGGAGTTTCGGGCAGAATCCATGGATCTGTGACCGACATTAGCCTGAAGAGAGTGAACCAGGCCTGTTTTGGCCAGAAAGGGGCGATTAAAATTATCCTTGCCTTGTCCTCCCTGATTTTCTTTATGACTAACGGCAGGAGCTTGAATGGGGGAAAGGCGTAAGCTAGACTGAAGTTCCATTTTATCAAGAACGCGTCTACCCCATACGGGGATTCCCTTGGATTTATTGAGCAGAAGGTGTCTACTTTCTTGTTCCGTTTTGAAGCAAAAAGGTCTATCTCCGGCTGACCCCATGCATCCTTTATAGTCTTGAAAATGCTGCTGCTCAGAGTCCACTCCCCCTGTTTTAAAGAGCTTTTTCTCAGGAAGTCGGCTATCGTATTGTCTGTTCCTTTTATATGAAGGGCGGACAGATGACAAATTTTCTTCTCCATTAGCTTCAACAATAGAGATGTTTCTCTTCCTAGGGTTAGAGACCTTGTCCCCCCCTGGCGATTCAGATAGGCTACAGTCGTTTGATTGTCCGAGAAGACTCTGAGATGACCCGACCCTATCCAGGGGAGACCTGCTTTTACTGCCATCCTTACTGCTAAAAGTTCTTTCCTGTTTGAGGAAAAGGTCTTCTGCACTTCCGACCACTGACCCTGAAGGAACTAACCTCTGATATGGGCTCCCCACCCCCAGGGACTTGCATCTGTTGTTAGCACAACCGGGTCCTGGTAAGTCCATGGAATACCTTGCGAGAGATTGTGGGGGTCCAGCCACCAACCTAGGCTTCTCAGGGTAGCCTTTGAAATTTTTAACTTTGCATTCCAATTTTCCCTGTTTTGCTTGAAGGCTGTAAGAATCTCCAACTGAAGAGCCCGAGAGTGGAATTGGGCCCACTCCACTGCTGGAATACAGGAAACTAGAGAGCCTAACACTGACATCCCCCTCCTCAGAGTTAACGCAGGATTTGACAGGGACTTTATTTGATCTGCTACCTTTACAACTTTTTCTTCTGGTAGGAACACCCTCTGACTCACAGAATCTAGGATTAGACCCAAGAATCTTTAACACTGTTCTGGAACTGGACGTGATTTTTTGAAATTTACAATCCAACCTAAGGTCTGAAAGACTTCCAGAACCGTCTGAACAGCTCTTACACCCTCCTGCCTGGATTTGGAGATTATTAAAAAGTCGTCCAAGTAGCGGACTATGACAATGTCCTTCAACCTCAAATAGGAGATCATCTCGGCAACTATTTTGGTAAAAACCCTTGGAGCCATGGAAAGGCCAAAGGGGAGAGCTTGAAACTGGAATTGCCTAACCCAGCCTTGCCGGAATTTAAAAACCCAGCCTTGCCGGAATTTAAATCATTGGAAGGCTTTGAGGAATGGAGGACAAAAGGTATATGGAGGCTTGAGCATTTATTGGAAAATGGTAATTTCAGATCCTTTACCAGTATGCAAGACCTGTATACTCTACCTAGGGGTCACTTCTATAAATACCTGCAGATGCGCCACGCGTATGACACTACCATTAAAAACGGTTCTCAGCTGATGCAGGGGGATAACACGCTTCATCTCATACTCTCTAAAGGAGGCAAGAGAGGGATGATTTCCATAATATACAGGCTGCTTTTGGAGAAATACTTGCAGTCTCATCCCCTGTCCAGAATGCGCAAATGGGAACGAGATGTTGGTCAAATACAGGCCGATCAGTGGTCGGATATTTTGGAAGCGGTGCCCTTGTCCTCTCTGAGTGAGAGTGGCAAGTTGTCACAGCTATTCATTGTCCATAGAGTTTATAAGACTCGGTTTTTCTTCATCGAATAGGGTGCAGGTCTGATGACACTTGTCCACGGTGCTCAGGGGAGTCAGCAGACCTGATACATATGATGTGGGCATGTTCCTCTCTAGCGGGGTTCTGGACAGGGGTGAGATCAGCCATAGAGAAGGCGTATGCAGTCACTCTCCGCGTGACCCTAAAGTGTGCATACTGGGATACGTATCAGACTTAGGAACGGAGCAAAACTATAAAGTGGCCATTGGTAGACTTCTATATGTGGCAAGGAAATTGATTGCTATGCATTGGATACAGGCCGATCCCCCGACTTATAGAGAATTTATAAGCAAAGTCAACACAATGTTGGTATATGAAAAGTTGATTTTTCAGAAGAGAAAATGTCTAGGGAAGTATGACAAATTGTGGGAACCTTGGCATGGCTTTCTTAGAAGTAGCGCTAGTAGTGTCGATTGAACTAGTTGATGCTGGAATGGGGGGGGGGGTGAGGGAGGGATAAGGGGATCGGGTGGGGGTGGGGACTGTTCTATGGGTATGTTTGTTTGTAATGACATTCGGCATTGTACCCAAATGTACTAAATGTCCTTTATTAAGTCATGATGGATTGGTTGATGCTGGATGTTTGCTCCGGTATGTCATTTCAATACTGTTTGTGACAATAATTAATAAAAATGATTTGATTGAAAAAAACTGGAATTGCCTTAGATGACCCTCTATTCGAATCACTATTCTCAAAATTTTTTGGAAGTCTTGATGCATAGGGATGTGAAAATAGGCATCCTTGAGATCTAATACAGTCATGTAACAGTTGGGATACAAGAGAAGAATCGTGGACCTTATTGTCTCCATTTAGAATTTTCTGTAAACAAGAAATTTGTTTAGATCTTTCAGATTTATTATTGTTCTGAATGTACCGTCAGGCTTGGGTACCAGGAACAGAGGAGAAAAATATCCCTGATAGAGCTGATCTTGCGGGACCGGAATAAGAGCCTCTTTCTCTAATAGTTCTAGAACCTCCCGTTTTAAAGAGGCTGACTCTTTTGAGCAAAAGTCCTTTGTAATCACAAACCTTTCTGGAGGGAAGGTGCGAAATTCTGGTTTTAGACCATCCTTTAGAACTTCTAAAACCCAAGAACCTGCAAAACTTCCCCAAGCTGGAAGGAAAAATTTTAATCTTCCTCCCACCATCGGCCTGGCGTCATTGTTGTGGACGCTTTTTATCTGGGAATTTCCGAACAAAAACCTTTTCCCCGAGGATTTGGTCTTAAATCTTTGTCCTCTGTCTCTCTGCTGTCTTCTCCCGGGTTCTCCCTATTTGAACGAAAGGGACGCCTTTGTCTAGAAAAGGAAAACTACCGGAGTTAAATGAAGGAAAGCGTTTCTTGTTGTCCGCTGCCTTTTCCAGAAGGTCATCTAATTGGGACCCAAATAAGAAATCCCCTGACAAGGGAGGCTACACAATTTCTGTTTTGATGTAACATCTCCTCCACTCCAAGTTTTTAGCCAAAGCGCCCTTCTAGCCGAGTTTGCAAGAGATGCTGATTGCGCTCCAAGTTTCACCACATCCACCGCTGCATCAGCTAAAAAGTCTGCTGCCTTTTGAAGCGTAGGGAGGGAGGAGAGAATCTGATCCCTAGGGCATTTATCCTTCAATTGAACTTCCAACTGTTGAAGCCAAAAGGATAGGGTTCTAGCCGCAACTGAAGCAGCAACACCTGGCCTAAAGGAGGCTGTAGAAGTCTCCCATGTTCCTTTTAATAATGCGTCTGCCCTTTTATCTAAGGGTTCTTTTAAAATTCCTGCATCCTCAAAGGGAAGGGAGGATCTACGAGAAACCTTAGAAATGGCTACGTCCAACTTGGGGGCTTTACCCCAGGAGGAAGAAGCCTTGTCTTCAAAAGGGTATTTACGTTTGAAATTTTTAGGAAAAAACTCTTTACCAGGTTTCCTCCATTCCCTTTGAATTAAGGAATTTATACTGTCTGGGCATGGGAATACACGACTTTTCCTGTCTTCCAATTTTCCAAATAAAGCATCAGTGGCAGACTTATCTTCCTTCACGTCCTCTATATTTAAGGTGGAATATATAGCTTTAAGTAGTTTGTCGGTGTCCCCAGGGGAAAAGAAACTGACATCATCCAAATCACTGCCAGAGGACGAGGAAGAAGAAGACTGAGAATCAGAGGGATCCAAGTTTTCAGAAGAAGTATCATAAATCCTGCAAACCTTCCCTCCTTTTTTGCTCCTTTTGCTACTTTTCAGGGTATTTTTAACTTCAGTATGTATCAGGGATTGTATATTTTTAAAAAGAGAAGGTGACTCTTCTGAAATCGTTTTCTCTATACAGGATTGACATAGCTTATTTTCACATGAAGATAAAAGAGCACATTTGCAAATAGCACATTCTTTGTTCTTTCTTTTGCATACAACCTTCTTAGGTTTCTGCTAAAATAAACACATGATAGAAGGGAGAGAGAGAGAGGTCTGAGTAAAACATGTCACATTGCTACTCACCACCCCCCATAGCGCACAAGTACCGAGACTGGAGCAGCCTGTTCACTCTCCACCGTCTCCTGCCTATCCTCCTCCATGATTCCTTCTTGGTCAGCTGGATAGGGAACCGATGTTCTGGTGCGCTGTTCTGCAGCTGACAGCCACCTCAGCCCGTACTGCAGATTTTCTCCCCACAGGCACGCCGCTTACACGTGCAGGACGCTGCCCGAAGCCTCGCGATATCCCGGCCGGAACTTCGTCACCGCGCCCGGAAGTACGTCGGGCGCCGTGACCGGAAGTAGGCTCCTGCGTCGCAGACCAGCCTAGCTGCTGCCGACGCAATGATTCCTCCTTCAGCGTGGCAATACTTCCGAGAAGTTGCCCACGCCTGCCTGCCGCAAGAGTCAGGGAAGCATCCCTGGCGCCACCCTGAGTCCTAGGGTCCTGCCAGCCTGCCCTGCAGCGCGATGGCCCCCGGCAGGAAAAAAGCCACAGATCCTCCAGGGACACCCTGGGAAAAGCCAGACCTGTGGTTAGTACCTGAAACAAAAAACTGTAGGTCTCCTTCCAGGGACAGGAAACCACTGAAGGGGTAGAGAGGCTCCACCTTTTTATTTCTGTAGGTTTCCTGTCCCTGGGGGCGGATCCTCTCTCTCTCTCTGTGGTGCTGTCGTGGGGGAGGGGAAAAATAAAATTTTACATGAGCTCACCATACCCCTCATGGAATACCTTGGGGTGTCTTCTTTCTAAAATAGGGTCACATGTGGGGTATTTATACTGTCCTGGCATTTTAGGGGTCTCTAAAGCGTGAGAAGAAGTCTGGAATCTAAATGCGTAAAAATGCCCTGTGAAATCCTAAAGGTACTCATTGGAATTTGGGCCCCTTTGTGCATCTTGGCTGCGAAAAAGTGTCACACCTGTGGTATCGACATACTCGGAGAAGTAGGGCAATGTGTTTTGGGGTGTATTTTTACATATACCCATGCTGGGTGTGAGAAGTATCTCTGTAAATGACAACTTTTTAAATTTTTGATACAAAGTTGTCAGTTTACAGAGATATTTCTCTCACCCAACATGGGTATATGTAAAAATACACCCCAAAACACATTGCCCTACTTCTCCTGAGTACGGCGATACCACATAAGTGACACTTTTTTGCAGCCTGGGTGCGCAAAGGGGCCCAAATTCCAACGAACTCCTTTAGGTTTTACAAGGATGATCACAATTTAGCCCCGCCCAAAATGCCAGAACAGTAAACACACCCCATTTCAGAAAGTAGACACCCCAAGGTATTCACTGAGGGGGCATAGTGAGTCTGTGGGAGCAGAAATGGAAACTTTATTATTATTTTTTTCCTCAGAAAGTGTCATTTTCTGCTAACTTGTGAAAAAAATGAAATGATACATGAACTCACCATGCCCCTCCACGAATACTTTGGGGTGTCTTCTTTCTAAAATGGTGTCATTTGGGGGGTATTTATACTATCCTGGCATTCTAGCACCTGAAGGAACATGACAGGTGCTCAGAACGCTATAACTTTTACCCAAACCAATAAATATACACTTATTGAATTTTTTTTTATCAAAGACATGTAGAACAATAAATGTATAGAAAAATTTATATAGAAATGTAGTTTTTTTTAAAAAATTTTACAACAGGAAGTGAATTTCTTTTTTTTTTGCAAAAATGTCGTAAATTTTTTATTAATAGCAAAAAAAGTAATGATGTCAGCAACAATGAAATACCACCAAATGAAAGCTCTATTAGTGAGAAGAAAAGGAGGTAAAATTCATTTGGGTGGTAAGTTGCATGACGGAGCAATAAACGGTGAAAGTAGCGTAGTGCAGAATTGTAAAAAGTGGCCTGGTCATTTAGGGTGTTTAAGCTAGGGGGGCTTAAGTGGTTAATATCTCTAGTTGGATGATACTATGGGTAAAATAATATGCACAGTCTATTACTGCAGTCCCACATACATGTAGTGCAGTTATTCCTCCATAAAATATCGATGAATGTCCTTTCAGTGTATTCGTATTTAATACACGATTATTTCTCCATAAAAAAAGGGTCAGTAAACACTGATTCGATGTGTTTGTATCAAAATGCGCATGTTATTTAAATCTTCCTAAGTGTTGGATGCTTCATATTTCATTTATACGATTAGTACTCACTGTTTAGCAAATCGGTATTTGAAGAAGCCGTGGAGTCCCAGGCTTACTCTCCGTGCTGCGTACTTGCCTCTTTTCAAATGAGATCTTGCGAGAGGTTCTCCGTTGTTTGGAACAAACCTATGCGATCTTTGTGGACCTTCTGCAGGCTCGATATCAGGTTAACCTGCCGAAGATATTACACTTTTCCCGCAAGTATGTTCCGGACTTGCCCTTCTCTCGTATAAGCGGAGTCCTTATTCAACTGCCGGCAGATTCTGTGAAGTTCTTTCTTCTCACATGGGTACTTTAGCATTGCACCTCAAAATAACCAGACACGTTTCGGGACCTTTTATTTGTATCCTGTCCCTTCCTCAGTGGTGTTTATTGAATTGCTGCGTACCCATTTTATAGAGCTTTTCCTCCCCCTCAAATATGGGTGTTACTAAGTCCCGACATGGATCTTCTTTATTTGTATATGTAAAAAATCAATAGGTGCATCATAATCATCCTTTTCCCGTATTCACATAAAAACACTGTATGGGCCACATCTCTACATGTGGAACATATTCCATCTTAGTCTACATTGTATAAAATACATCTTGATTTAAAAAAACGCATCCATAATCGGTTGCGGTTTTCTTGCGTTTTTTTCAACCATTGCGTTTTTATATCTTATGTTTGCATTTGTGCATGTTCATTCTACCCAATACATAACATCCGTTCTATCGGTCTTCTTCAATGACATATACAAAAAACCATATAAAAACCATTATCATTTCGAGTGGATTTCCTCTATTGTGTCTGTGATAAAAAAATATATATAAAAATATACAGAATATGACCCAGACCATATATATATATTTTATATTCAGTTGCGGTTTTATTGCGTTTTTTTCAGAATAGCGTTTTTATGTCTGCATTTGTAAATTCTTATTATATTTAATGTCTAACATCCATTCTATCATTTGTCTCTATTGACGTATACAAATTTTGTTTTGAAAAAAAACTAATTTTTTTACATTCTTCTATTGATAGTAGATTTCTGTTCTTAATATATCTGCAGTAAAGGGGTAGGGATCCACAGTAGAGAGGGACCCAGGAATGGAATAAACCCAAAGGTCACCTGTCGGCTGTGGAGCCTCACCCCACCACTTCACAAAAACCCGAAAATTTCAAAATCAGCATTAAGGCCAAAAGGTACCAACATATTTAATTCAAATATGCGGCGAGACAACATTTATGACATTTGTTTGACAATATCTCCACCCCTCCAATGTACATTAATTTGTTCGATTGCCGCAAAGTTTAAACCTGAGGGATCCTTATTATGTTGGTCCTTGAAATGTTGTGACAGTGTATGTTTTACATAACCATTACGAATATTGGTCACATGTTCCGCTAGTCGTTTTTTCAACATTCTTTTTGTGCGGCCAATATAATGTTTACCATAAGGGCAACTTTATATATATATATATATATATATATATATATATATCTCTTTCTGAACTGCAGGTCAAAAAGTCTTTAATTCTATGTTTAAATCCATTGCTATGGGAAATAATTTCAATGGTTTTCCTTGAAAAAGATGTCATCGCACACATATTACACTTGCCGCATCTATGGAAACCTTCCAATCCTGCCCATTTTGTTATACTTGTTTGGGGTCTTTTTGGTGCCTTAGTAGTTGGTGCTACCTTAAGGGCTAGACTCTGGGCTCTTGTAAAAGTGATTATTGGTTTTGTTGGTATACTTTCCTATATACTTATCTTTTTGTAACAGATGCCAATGTTTAGTAATACTTTTTTGAATTTCTTTATAGTTGGTTTTGAATGGTAATACCATTCTTATATGTTGTTCCTCTTTTTCTTTCTGGTCATCCTTAGGGTTAAAAAATGAATCTCTCTGCATTCCTCTTACTTTTTCTAGGGATTTTTCCACTTGTTCTGGTGGATATTATTTTTCTATAAATAACGACTTTAATTGCAAAGCTTCTTGTTCGAATGACTCTTGTAAGGTACAATTTCTTTTTAATCTTCAAAATTGTCCTTCAGGTACATTTAACAGCCATCTGGGCATATGGCAGCTACTAAACAGAATATATCCATTTTTTGCTACTGGTTTATTGTAAGTGGAACAAATTATTTTATTTTCTTCAACTGTTATCATTATATCCAGAAATTCTATTGCTCGTTCGCAAATGTTTGACGTAAACCGTAAGTTCCTATTATTTATATTAATCCTCTCTAGGAATGTAAGTGAAGTTTTATCCTTTTTCCAAATCATTATCACGTCGTCTATATAACGAAGCCAGAGCACCAGGTCCACCCCCAGTTCTGGGAGTATGTGATCTTTTTCCCAATATGCCATAAATAAATTAGCATAACTGGGGGCGAACCTGGTGCCCATAGCTTCGAAGGACAAGTGGCGTACACTGAAGGGATCGCCGACAGGTGTGGGTAACTCACTCAACACTGTTCATCATAGGAATCGGGGACTGTAATGGAGAGGCAAAATAATTTTTTCGCTAACAGATCCTATTAGTGTTGATTAATTTGGGTCCAATGCACACTTTTACAGGGTGAAATATTTAGCTAACTGTATCATTAAAATAAAGGACAAACCCTAAATGTTGTTGCAGTAGACTGTGATGCACACGGTAATATATTACACCTGCAGTAATTAAAGCTCCAACGTGTATTAAAGATTCATGACGTTAAGAAACTCGTACTTTAACCGTAGCCTAATAGCTTTTGCATTACAGAGCATGAGTAACAGAAGCCATTACCTGTGAAAAATTTGCTCCACTGCACAACTGAAAAGGGTGAAATATTTAACTGATAGTAATAGATAAATTATAGTGATGAGGGAGCATGCTCGGCCGAATATCTTTTCGGCTGGAGCATCGCTATGCTCGGCACATGGCAGTACTCGACCGAGTACCGCATGGGCTTGAGCGCAATGCCCAAGTCTCCGCCCCGCACATTTTGCGGGTTTCAAGCAACCAATAAAGGTGCAGGTAAGTACTGCCCTCACTGTAATGGCAGTAGCCTATTAGTGGCATATACTGTACATCATCCGCAGACTGTGTCTTTAATAATCTGGGCCACATATAGTGTCCATAATTGGTGGTGTTCTGAAAACAATACTGTAGAACATCTGCAAACAGTGTCTGCATTACAAATTCCAATAATCTGAGCCACATATAGTGTCCATAATCTGTGGTGTTCTGTAAACAATACTGTAGAACTTCTGCAAACAGTGTCTGCATTACAAATTCCAATAATCTGAGCCACATATAGTGTCCATAATCTGTGGTTTTCTGTAACTAATACTGTAGAATATCTGCAAACAGTGTTTGTACTACAAATTCCAATAATCTGGGCCACATCTAGTGTCCATAATCTCTGGTGTTCTGTAACCAATACTGTAAAACATCTGCAAACAGTGTCTGAATTACAAATTCCAATAATCTGGGCCACATCTAGTGTGTAACGCTTCAACGGGCATGGACCCGCTGTGCCACTTACCGGTTTGGCTTTGGGCCAAACTTGGGAGCGGAGTCTAAGTGTCCCCTTGGTCTTCACCATTTATCCCGCTCCTGGATGCGGAAGCTGGTCTCAGCTGCAGGGGAGACACCAGGTCGCCACCGCAAGAGTGGTCCTGGTTAAGTGGCAGCTGGCCGGGCAGGCCAGAAAGCCCCGATGCAAGCACCGGAGAAACCGGCAAGTAGAGCAGACAGCCGCTGGATAAAGCTGAGCTGAGCAAGTGGTGTAACAGAGCTAGAGCTGTGAGAACAGGATAGGTGAGTTAGCCCAGGTGCAGCAGGAGTGATGATCTTCACAGCAGACAGAGGCGTCGTCGACAGTCCAGATCATAAACTTGAGAGCAGCGAGGTACAGGAGGATTAAGCAAAGACAAGGTCAGGATACAGGCTGATTTCGGAAACAGGATATCAATGCAGGAACAAGCAGAAAACTTCGCTGTAGTAAACTACAATATTGCTCAGTCATTGCAGGAAGGGGGAAGCACCCTTATAAAGGTGGTGCCTGGTTGGGATTGGAAAGAGGGCGGAATCAGGGGCGTGCACGAACCCTTAAGGAACCAGGACGCCTACGGCTCCTACAACGTACAACAGAAGCTGTCGCCGCCTGCGGCAGTGCAGGAGAGCGGGTCCGGAGCCTGCAGCGGAGAGGAGGAGTCTTGCGTGCAGTTCGACTAAGGTACGTAGCAGGGTGCGCTGCAGGCTGGTGGCTGCCAACTGCCAGTGTAACATAGTGTCCATAATCTGTGGTGTTCTGTAACCAATACTGTAGAACATCTGCAAACGGTGTCTGTATTACAAATTTCAATAATCTGGGCCACATCTATTCTCCATAATCTGTGGTGTTCTGTAAACAATACTGTACA
This sequence comes from Bufotes viridis, assembly GCA_033119425.1. Lineage (NCBI taxonomy): Eukaryota > Metazoa > Chordata > Amphibia > Anura > Bufonidae > Bufotes > Bufotes viridis. Next base: position 357,170,571 of record CM065591.1, on the reverse strand, counting down.
ACATCTGCAAACAGTGTCTGTATTACAAATTCCAATAATCTGGGCCTAATATAGTGTCAATATTCTGTGGGTTTCTGTGACATATACTGTCCTGCATCTGAAAACAGTGTTTGTAGAGCAAATTTAAATAATTTGTGCCACATGTACTGTGTGTGCGTTTAATACATATCACTGACATATACTGTACTTTATCTGTAGACGGTGTATGCTTGTCTGACATTATCAGGGCTACATACATCTGTGTAATGTGTGCGCTTCCCAAATACCTTTTTTAATTTATTGGCGCATACAAATCCTACACTATTGTATGCGTGACACACAGTACTTTTAAGCATATAGAACATTTAATATTAAGAAGGCGGCCAGTAAGGGCCGTGGAAATGGCCATGATGCTGATGGTGCATGCAGAGGCCTTGGCCCTGGGCACGATGAAACTGAATAAAAGAATGTAGCTGAGGGCCTCCAGGTGCGTTAACCCTCATTATTTGGAAGGGCCTTCCGGTCAGCTGACCCTCTAAAACATAATTTGTGAGTGCCTTAATGGCAGCTGACCCTCTACAACATAATTTGCGATTGCCTTCAGGGCAGCTGACCCAGTAAAACATTATTTGTGAGGGCCTGCAGGTGAGCAGAGCCTCTAAAACATTATGTGATGAAAGCACCTTTCTCACTGGAAGTGGGAGAGGCCTGCTTGCCAGCCTCTTGCCCTGTGACTATGGCCCCGGTGACAGTTAGTAAGAAAAATGAACATTGCCTGTGAAGCAATTAACAATCACAATGGGCATTGCCTGTGACCTAATTAACAAGCACAATGGACATTGCCTGGGACCCAATGAGCAAGCACAATTCACATTGCCTGGGACGCAATGAGCAAGCACAATGGACAATGCATGCGGAGTTGTGATATATCTGGCTGTATGATGATTGGTCACTGTATTTTGTGTGCCTGTCCTCTATCAGGTCCCCGGGGCAGTAGCCCTTGCTGGAGGACTATAATAAAAGGCAAAGCTGTGGCCATCAATAAAAAAGAAGTTCTGCTTCACCCCTTCATGAAGTCTTGGCTCATGGTTGGGGCATGGGATAACTACACTCTTGGGGATTGCTATATCACAATATTCCCCTGAGTATAAGCTCTTGTAAGAGCTTGTTCCTGGTTCCTTCTTTCTGGAGTCAGGAGAGGTCCACCCACTGGAAGCTGAAGCCCGATCTTGAGTACAGAGTGGGTGGAGGGCGACGAGACCCCAACCAACCAATCTGCAGGTGGTTCATGGGGTCTGTAGTGGTTTTGGTATCCGGTGGAGTGCTTGGAGCCATCAGTAAGTACTAGGAGCAAGCGTCAGCGGAAGGTGCTCAGTCGGGGTGCCAGGCATTCTGTTACACATTATATGTGAGGGCCTGCATGTGAGCTGACCCTCTAAAACATTATATGTGAGGGCCTGCAGGTGAGCTGACCCTAAAAAACATGAATTGTGAGGGCCTGCAGGTGAGCTGACCCTGTTAAACATTATATGTGAGGGCCTTCAGTTGAAATGAACCTAAAACACATGAATTGCGAGGGCCTGCAGGTGAGCTGACCCTGTTAAACATTATATGTGAGGGGCTGTAGGTGAGCTGACCCTGTAAAGCATTATATGTAAGGGCCTTAAGGTGAGCTGACCCTCTAAAGCATTATGAGTGAGGGCAGCCTAAAAAGCATGTTGATATGATGGAGGAAGAGGAGGAGGAGTAGAGAAGTCAGGGGCAATCCAGGTCTTGTTCTTTTTTATAAGAGTCGACCTGTCAGCATTTTCAGTTGACAGACAGATACACTTATCAGTCATTATGCCCCCAGCAACCCTAAATACCCACTCTGACAAAACGCTGGTGGCAGTGTTTTTAGTTATATTAATATATAGGTAGGGGATGTTTGTTGTGCATAGGACATATATGCTGTATGATTGCCATGTGTGTGAGCTTGCCAAGCTCCAAAGCTGCCAACAAGTTACGGCCATTATCAGACACAACAACCAACCATGCCTAGTTGTAGGTTGAGTGGCAAGAGCCACAGCTCAGTGTGGTCCCTTATACCCTGCTACAGCTCTGCGGCGGTGTGCTGTTTGTCACCTAAGCAAATGAGTTTCAGCACGGCCAGTTGCCGCTTCCCCACTGCCGTGCTACACTGCTTCCAGCTGCTGACTGATGGCTGACTGGTGCTGCAAGATGGGAATTCAGAGGTGGAAGTGGAGTAGGAGAAGGGGGTTTTTCTGCAACTAATGTAGGTGGTGGTGAAAATCCTGATGGAATGGGGGTCCGCAATCCTAGCGTTGGTAGCACCTGTGCCATTCCAGGGTACGACTAGCTACTGGCCTCAGTGTGCCATCACGGAAACGTAGCATCCCTGGCCAAAAGCACTTGTCCATGTGTCAGTCGTTAAGTGGACCTTCCCAATAACTGCGTTGGTCAGGGCACGGGAGATGTTACGGGACACAATTGCTGGTGTAATGAGTAAGGGGGTATCGTTAAAAGAAGCCACTGAAACGTTGAGCCATATATTACCTGAACAAAGAAATTGACCTGAAGCCTTCTGAGAAGTGTGCTGCTTTCAATCTCCAACATTCTACATGTGATCCTGGCCATGAGGGTTAAATGTCACAGGTGTATTAAGCTTAACCTGTTGACAAACCCCCCCCCCCCCCCAGCGAAGTGAGTGGATAGCATTCTTTTATTAATTAATTTATTTTCCATTTTACACATCATCCTAATTAATGATGATTTTATCCGTAATCTTCTTTTGATTACACCCTTACAGCCATTTATAGCTAGTCATATCTCTCCCTATGCTTAGCTGACATGAAAGTGAAATGGCAGAAACCACATGGTATGAGATTTTTATAGGGCTGTGACATCGGAGGCAGATGGCCAACAGTGAATTGGCTGCTGCACAGCATTATGGGTCATATCATGTTCCTGGGCTTCTTACTTTGCAACACATGCAGCCACCATTTTAGTAAAAACTTGAGCGTGAAGAAGTTCAGATTCATGTCAATTTTTCCTAAGCTTCAGATCGAATTCCAGTTCAGTTGCTTTGATTCTGCAGCACAGTAATTCTATATCTAAAATAAGAGATTAACTGCAAATATTTCAGCAGTTCAACAAGAGGCTGACTGCGATATATTAGACCACCCTTTATTACTGGGTTACAGTTATTCTATATATAAATTAACAGATTAACTGGAATTGTGGTAGCAAGTGAACAAGATGCATACAGAGATTACACTCAACCTGCACTGTCCCTGCAGTCTACCTATGCTCTCCCTACAGTGTGTCTAAGAAACTCTCCCTACAATCTCCTTACACTATACGTGCACTCTCCGTATCCAATATTCTTCTATTAATAGCTTTCTGCAACAATGTCCCTAGCGCATAAGTGCTTGTCACATATCTCCCTAAGCTCATCTCACAGTGAAATAGTAGCTAGCTGCATGGCATTTTGGGTCATATTGTGTTGCCCGGCTTCTTACTTTTACTCTGTAACATGTGCAGCAGCCATTTTACAAAAAATCCAATTCGTTAACACGAAGCATGAGGAACTTCGGCTTTGTGGCAAATTGAATTTTTCCTAAACTTTGGATCGAATTCCACTTTGATACGCAGAACACTAGTTATAATTTTGGTATGTTTTGTCTCGTAACTCTTATTTAATCAAATGAAACACTTTCAGATTTGTATCTTTTTTAAGTACAAACTATGGGATTGTTTGGATGACAGAACCATTGTAAAACAAATAGTGACAGGGTGCTTTTAAAATGATTGATAGTTTTATTGTCAATAATTTCCTTTAAAGCATTTTAGATGTTTTACAAAAGTTGCCATAGTATTTCCACTTTGGTGCTTTTATAAAATAAAAAATACATACAAAAAGCACTTAATGCAAAAAATAGGAAATTGTCATGGTAAATTGCAGCAAATACAACAAACTATGCTATTAAGTTTGTTCTCAGCAGACATAACTTTTTTCATGAAGTGATAATAAACTAATAACAAATGTAACCATTTACTATTTCTACATATCTATAAAGAAACAGTAGTCAATCCTGTTACTTGCATAGTATGAACAAAAAATCTATACTCTAAAATCTATACTCTGCACAAGACTGTAAAACAGTGTTACAGCTGGTCACAGATTCTGATATGGATTCACAATAAAAACAATGTCAAAAATGGCATGTTGTATTGCATGTGGATTTTGGCGTGTAAATGGCTGTGGATTTAATCATCTCTATTGCAAAGGATAAAATCTGCGGTGGAGATCTACTGCATAAATTGACATGCTGCACATTTCAAAACACCAACATTTACTTTGTGCTGTGGATTTGTTTAATGCAAAGTGTGGAGGAGATTCCTTAAAAATCTCCTCCACTTTGTTGGTACTGTACAAAACAGTGGTAATCAACACAAAAATCAGGATGGCAAATCTGCAGCATTTCACTCACTTGTTAATATATCTAAGGAGGGGGGGGGGGTGAATTCATCAAGCCTTGCAAAATTCTGGCTTGAAAGGAGTTTCAAAATAAGGTTTATTGGGGGAGATTTATCACAAAGGGTATTTTTAAAGTCAATTTTGGAGGAGTCTGTAATGTCATAATGTGCGTCAAATTTTTCAAAAGATGTTCAATGTTTAATACTTTTGGTGCATCTTTAAGTCTAAGAGATGTTACTCCACCTTAAATGCGACGCCTTTGCTGTAAAAAAAATGACAACAATTTTTGTGCACATATGCTAATTTTCTATAGGGGGAATTCATCTTTCCAATATGGCTGTTTGCTGGCATAATAACAGTGTGTTTGTGACCTTTTTAACACCACTTGCAAAACACAAATGGCATGATAGGTGACAGGTCTGCGTTTCGTGCCTTCTGTCCCCTTAAGGTGTGGATGTCATACAACTCACCATGCCATCCAGCATTGTGGACACTCTCCATGTTGCAGCCTCCAATCTCACGCTCCCAACTCTTTCCCCAGCCAATGGCTAAGGGTCCATGGGCATTTAAAACACCTTCTACAGGCAGAGGGTGCGTGAGCTTTAATTTTCCTGGTGACATTCAAAGGCATTTGATAGTCTAATGCTTTTGCAATTTAACTGCATTTATCCTGCATTATTTCCTTCCTGTATTTTCTTCTATGTTCCAATCTGGTATCCATCTTGCCTGGGTGACCCTGCACACTTGAATCTGTTTAGCTCTGTTCGTGTTTTCAATCTGTCTACCCAGTCTGTGTTACAGTCTAGTTCCCAGCCTGCCTGACTTGTGTTTGCTTCACCCCAACCCTGCCCAAAAGTCTATCTTGTGTCTAACCTCAGTTATGTTAACTGTGCACTACAAGGGTATCAAAAACAGCTTTCAAGCCTTAGTGACTGTTTAGACTGTACATGTAGTTTTCCTGTGTTTATGTTGAGTTTTCTATAATCTAAGCCCCTGGTGCTTGCACCGGAGTCCTTGACCCAAGTGAAACACCAGCCAACTACAGATGAGCAAATTTTTAAAAAATTCGATTGCCAGTTTCGCCTAATTTTTTTAAAAAATTTGGTTCGATCCGACTTTATTTGCAGCGAATTTATAGTGGTGTAGAACACTGTGCCTTGCAGTAACACGCATGGGGGGTCTGCCTTGATAGCGAATTAATACTGTCAGTCCATATGGCATGCAGAGGACAGACGTCGCTCTTAGAATCACTGCACATTTTACTTATTTGGGCAGTCACGGGGGCCAAAACTGACCAAATAACTCAAGTATGAACTCAGCCTTACAGGTCGATGTTAGCACCAAGAAGAAGGCCACTACTTTTACACCGTCGGCAGCTGATTCCACATAGATGTCTACAGAACCTATTCTATTAAAAGCTTATACAAGTAGAGCCCCCTGACAGAGTGAAGAGGGTGTCAGCAGTTCGTTTGTGTTGACATCACTTATTATTTTGCCCTTCCTCTAATCCGTCAGAACTATAACCCCAAAAAAGGATCCTGTCTGAGCATCTGCCTTCAAATCGGTCAACATTTGGTCGGTAATCCATCAGTATTTTTGCTAATTCAAAAAAAAAAAAGGAGTAGATCAAAAACAGGGATGACACGTGAATGAAGAGACCACAGAGTGGCACAATGACAGTGGGAAGGTGGCGGCAGCATCAGGAGGAGGCCACAAAGTGGCACAATGACAGTGTGGAGGTGGCGGCATGATTATGAGGCCACAGAATGGCACAATGACAGAGTGTGGAGGTGGTGGCAGCAGCATCAGGAGGAGTCAGCAGGCTGGCACAATGACAGGGTAGAGGTGGCAGCAGAAGCATGAGAAGGCTACAAAGTAGCAAGGTGACATAGTGTTGAGGTATCAGCAGCATCAGGGAGCACAGGCTGGCATGGTAACATAGTGTGGAGGTCGCAAGAGCATCAGGAGACCACAGAGTGGCAAGGTGACATAGTGTGGAGGTGACAGCAGCATCAGGAGACCACAGAGTGACCCGGTGACAGAGTGGGGAGGTGGGTGGTAAAACCACTACCAGCTGAAGATGGTGGGTGAAATAAGGAGCGCTTGGCATCAGATGTGTGGCATCAGGTGGGTGTCAGCATCAGAATCCTAGCTGAGGCAGGTAGCCATAAGAAACCGGTCTCTTTTGTTAAATTGTTGGTCTGGCAGCATGGATGATCTAGTCCGATGTATTAGGAATTGGTGGGTAGAGATATCGCGAACATAAAATTTTTCATTCGCGAAAGGCGAACGCGAACTTCCGCAAGTGTTCGCAAACCGCCAAACTGGGCGAACCGCCATAGACTTCAATTGGCAGGCAAATTTTAAAACCCACAGGGACTCTTTCTGGCCACAATAGTGATTGAAAAGTTGCTTCAAGGGGACTAACACCTGGACTGTTGCATGCCATAGGGGGATCCATGGCAAAACTCCCATGGAAAATTACGTAGTTGACTCAGAGTCGGGTTTTAATCCGTAAAGGGTATCACCTAACATTTCTAAATTGTTTGGAATAATGTGCTTTAAAACATCCAGTGTGTGTATACGATCAGGTATGATGTTGTATGGATCAGGTAGTGTAAGGGTTACGCCCGCTTTACAGTGACAGACCAAACTCCCCGTTTAACGCACCGCAAACAACCGCAGACAGTCCATTTGCACAACCGCAACCTCTCCAAGGGTCCCCGAAAGGTGACAACAAGCCCCCTGGGACACCTGCTGTGGTTGGTCTTCCACTTCCTCAAAGCCACCTTCCTCCTCTGACTCCTCTTCTTCAGACTCCTCTCTCTGCGTTGCCCCAGGTCCAGCAATCGACGACGACAAGGCTGCTTCTGGTGGTGATGGTGACCACAACTCTTCCTCTTCAAGCTAATCTACGACCTGATCCAGCACTCTTCGCAGGGCACGCTCCAGAAAAAACGCATATGGGATGAGGTCGATAATGACCAGGGTTTGACTGACCAGGTTTTTCACCTCCGCAAAAGGCCGCATGAGCCTACAGCCATTGTGCATGAGCGTTCAGTAACACGGCCAAAAAATACCCAGCTCTGCAGAGTTTGTACTCTTTTAAATTAAAAAAATCTGTTCTTACCAGTTTAATCCCTGTTACGTTCCCTTATCAGGGGACATGTATCGAATAGATTTTAGGAACCGGGAGATGGAAAAAGATGGTTGGTCGGTCCTCTTACTTCCAATGTGGGGCACTACGCGTGCGCCGTGCAATGTACTGTGACACCCTATATGAGTGGTGTGTTAAGTAGTACCATTCCTATCAGTTTAATCCCTGTTACGTCCTTTATCAGAGGACGTGTATTGAATAGATTTTAGACAACCGCAAATAGTTGACACACTCATGACATACATTTTATTCCTCTATGCGTCAATCTTGGTGTAGTGATGACTGTGCTCATGCGCACGTTTGGGAGATTGCAGGCGATGGCGGTTTTTCAAAGCCTATGGTCGTGCTGAGGTAGTTCAGGGACAGTTAAGTGACCCAGAAAACAATGATTCTGCATTGTGGGCCCAATGTTGGCCTAGTAGGCTTTAATGATCACCTTAGATGATCACAAAGAAAATTTATGTTTTTTCTATGAAAAATTATCCAGCCTATCGCTTTTGGTCTGTTCACAATGAAGCAACGAACTTATCATCTGGGGTGTTCCAACATTGCCAACACACTCATAGAGGTGATCGCTTCATTGTGATACGCAAGCCCCTTCACCACAACAAGGTAACGATCACGAAGGGGAATTGACACATGTATGTGCCTTTTTTTTGTTTTGTTTTTGCAGCCACAGTGCAGCACCAGAGGCCAGAAACACATGCCTGAACAATTAGGTATTGTTGAAAAAAATGGATGTTTTCCAGGCAGAAAATGTACTAAAACATTGCGGCTTGAACCCTAGTTGGTGGCGGAGAAGTCACACAAGTCATTCGGCATGCATAGATGAAATTCACCTCAGAAAAAAATCTATCCTTTGACGGACAGTATTACATTTGGCCAGCAACAGCTGAAACCACTGATTTAGGGGGTTGGTATTTTGGAAATTGAATTTCACCCCTCAATAAAATATAGCAATTTCTATCCTGTGTTTCAAGGTGTGACAATAAGCACAACCCCTGATGTAGGATATTGCCAAAAAAAGCCTACTATTGAACCCAAAAATGTATGTTGAACTTGGTGGCAGCTCAAAACATGTGCTGGTGCACCAAAAGATCACAAAATGGCCACCAATAACCCCAGAAAAGAGTGACAGAAAAACGCTCTGGGCAGCCTAAAAAACAGTGAGCAATGAACTAACAGAAGTTGAATGATTCTCAGCTGTAGATCGATCACTTCATTAAGTGGTTTTGCTGAGTCTTCTCTGACTAATCTTGCCCTCACAGCAGCTGCATCTTATGCCTACAGTAATCAGAGCAGAGTGACGTGCAGCGCTACGTGACTCCAGCTTAAATAGAGGCTGGGTCACATGCTGCACTTGGCCAATCACAGCCATTCCAATAGTAGGCATGGCTGTGATGGCCTCTTGGGGCAAGTAGTATGACGCTTGTTGATTGGCTGCTTTGCAGCCTTTCAAAAAGCGCCTTAGAAATCGACGAACATTGAACCAGAACCAGAACTTTTACGTAAATGTTCAGGTCTGGGTCCGTGTCCCAAACACCCCAAAATTCATGATTAAGGATCCATATTTGGAGCGATCCGAAACGCGTCGATGATGCAATGCTGCTACTGATGTTTTTTTAAATGTGCACAGGATTAAATAAAGTCTTTGAAACTTGTGAAGCTGGACCCGTGCTTTTGCTCTCTACTGATTCCAAGTGAACGCCTTGGCTCCCGGCGAGGTCCGAGCTCCTACACTCCCTAGGTGAGCGCACAATTCCTCTTGTGTGCACCCCAAAATTCGGTACGAACCTGAACTATACAGTTTGGGTTCGCTCAACACTACATATAACTGCACCAGTGAATGGCAAATATATATATTTTTGCCCACTAATACACGCTACAAAAGACTTTAGAATATATAACTGCACCGCTGTACGGCAAATATATATTTTTCTTTTGCCACTAATACACGACAAAAAAGGCTGTAATTTTAGCACTTCACCACACAATGGCTAATAAGCCCTTTTTTCCAACTAATAGAAGCCCAAAAATGTTTTAGAACATATAAAACTGCACCTCACAAGGGCAAATAAGACATAGAAATATTTCCTTGTAATAAACCCTGTTAATGGCTGTATCAAACAGTACTTTCACCCCAATAACAAGAACGGTTTGCTGGAATTACAGAGCTGTATAATGGCAATTTGGATTCTCAGTCAGTGCAGCAAGGTGTAATTAGATTGTTCCTATTACCCAAGCTGTAACCTCCCCTACTGAACCCTGTTCAACATAAATGCTTTGGAATGATTCCTCCCTATCCTTTTCCTACACCTTGAATAATGTTTCCCTAAATTGTTCTTTTAGCACAATGAAGTTTTTTCTAACACTGTCCCTAGCGCCTGCTGACATCTCTCCCTGCACTAAGTACTGTACATGGTAAATGGCAGAATCCAAGATGGCTGAGCCTTTTTATAGGGCTGTGACATTACAGGGCTGGCTGCTGATTTGCTGCATGCATGGCATTACGGGTAATCTCGCGTTCCCAGAGTTCCTTGCTCTATGTGCCAACACGTGCAGCAGCCATTTAAGGAAAAAATTTGATTTGTTACCACAAATCGCAAGGAAATTTGGATTCGGTACGAATTGATTTTTTCCTGAAATTTGGATTGCATTCCAGTTCATCAGCTTTGATTCGCTCATCTCTACTGCCAACTAAAAAATGTCGGTCTGGTAGCCAACCTACAGCGAAGTCCATTTTATTTATTTTTTTGGTGTAAAAGAAGACTATGCTACACTATTTTTGGGCTGGTGTACATTTAAGTTCAGGCTCCTTGTCAAATATTAGGCTAATTCTCCAGAAGCACATGGGATGTCATAGACCAGTGCAAAATGCAGGTTTAAGATAAATCCCCTTCCCATATTTTATGACTTTTTGAAACCAGAATTCCAGAGTGCAGATCTTGATAAATTCTATTTTGTGCTTATTTGCCCAAAATTGTTGAGACATTTTGGGGAGGAATTTATCATAGACCAGCAATTTACACCAGAAAACTGGTGTAAAAGAAAATACATAAATAAACCGGGCCTGCTGGCCCCACCTTCTGCACACCCTTACAACACCCCCTTCTCCAGAATGTGGTGAAGGCAGGACAGAAACGCCACTTGCGCCAAAATGTAGGTGCAATGACATTTAAAAAGTAAGAAACACTGTTTGCAACTTTTTTATGCCAGAAAACTGCACTGGGTAGAATGTTTTTAAAATTGGGATAGGTAGATACCATAGCTATATATGCAGCCATAAGTTTTGGAGCTAAATTTTAAGTCTTATGTAACCTATCTGTAAAAAAGTATGCAAAATGATTCCCTGCTTTCTTCCAAATCTTATTTCATCCTTGTCAACGAAGCTTGTTCATGTCAACAGCTAGATTCACATCACATTGCCTGCTGTACACCAATCCAAAGGTGATAAATACTCTGGGGATTTTCTGGGAGCCAGGAGGACTTGCTAACCTACCTTAATTACGTACATATAAAATGTCAGTTATTAGAAAAAACTTTGTAATACTCTGTACTCTGTATGAATCTGAATTTTAGTCCTAGTCATGTGATGCTTTGTTGACATCCCTTCCTTTACCAGGTTTTCGGGTTTTGGATGGAATACCACTTCCACTCTGGATAGGACCAAAAGTATTTCTCTCCTCGGCTTGTGCACAGATGAGGTGGATTCAGGATTTTGCATTTCTGCCAGTGAGGGGACTAATTTTGTCCCATCCACTGTGGAAGTCATGTCCCATTCATGGCCCAAGAAGAAAACCTGGCAAAACATGTGATTTCAATGGAAGCAGGATCCCAGAAGAAGTGTGTCACATGACTGATTTCCTAACTGGCTGATACATTCAACATCGGAACTGTAATTATATTACAAACTTTCTTATATAGGTGTGTAAGGGTACTTTTACACTTGCGGCAGGACAGATCCGGCAGGCTATTCAGCCTGCCAGATCCGTCCTGCCGCAAGTGGTCGTGCACTGCCGTGCTGCCGCTCCATACCCATTGACTATAATGAGGCGGGGGGCAGAGCTACGGCGTAGCACGGCAGCGCACGGTAAAGATCGCCGGACTGAAAAGTCGGACATGCAGGACTTTTAATCTGGAGATCTCCGGCCGCGCACTGCCGTGCTGCGCCGTAGCTCCGCCCGCCCCATTATAGTCAATGGGGACGGAGCGGCAGCACAGCAGTGCACGGCCACTTGCGGCAGGATGGATCCGGCAGGCTGAATAGCCTGCCGGATTCGTCCTGAAGCAAGTGTAAAAGTACCCTTATATGTAATTAAGGTGAATTTGCAGTGTCCGCTGGGTCCCACAACACCCTTTTAGGCTGAAAGAGGTTTACACTGTGGGATTCACACAGATCCCAAGAAAGGGAAACTCCCATTTCTCCTTCCAAAAAGAGAACTTCAGAAATGTTGCGGAAATAGTTAAGTGAGACTTTTTTTATCTTCAGTTTGTGTCCCCTTTGTACAAAGGATAGGGCTAAATGAGTCTGTTTTGAGTCACTCAGAGCTTTACAGGTTCTTGCAACCTGATCACGCTGTAACATCTACATTTGTGGTCGGGGCTACATGACACATAACAGTCTACCTGCCTACCTAACTAGGCTAAGTGGCTTGAGTTGTGCCGTAACCGCAGCGTAGGAGGAATGCCTGAAGGGGGGCATGCCCTGCAAGGTGTTTATGAAAAGAAGGGAGGGTACGCAGCAGCCGTCGACACACCCAAGGGAGGCGCCTGCCTGGTATAAATGTGCTACTTACGCCCCTCCCACAAATACAGGCCAATAAACTGGCCTTCTAACTTGTGGTCGGGGCTACATGACACGTAGCAGTCTACCTGCCTACCTAACTAGGCTAAGCGGCTTGAGTTGTGCCGTAACCGCTGCGTAGGAGGAATGCCTAAAGGGGACCAAAAAAGCCAACAACTAAATGACACACAATAGTACGTAACAACAACACTAATATGATCAATCTCTGGAATGCAAGAACATCTCTCAACGAGGCTGAGGTATGAACCTATTGAACATGCAGAGCGCCTAATTACCGGATAACATGAGCCAGAACTATTGTTCCCAGAGGCAGCACATGCTGCACCTGACCAGAAGGAAAGGCCGGATAGCTGTTGGTTTGGACCCTAAAATTGGACACCGGGATAGGACATGCCGCATAACTGAGAAGTGGTGGGGGGTGCCGTGAGGACCGCAACAGAGTACTCTTAGGTCTTGGTCTGTTACTGCTGCCAGTAATTGCTAAAAGACATGAAGCATGGCACTCTGAAAGGAATGTCAGAAAGAGAATGATTTATATTGGGGCCAAAAATGGCAACGAAACCAGTGCCAGCAACAGGACCAACCTCTGGAATGCAAGAACATCTCTCGACTAGATTGAGGTACAGTATGAACCTAATAAACATGCAGAGCGCCACTGACCTAGCTTCCGGATAAAATGGGCCGGAACTATCGTACCTAGAGGCAGCATATGCCGCACCTCACCTGAAGGAAAGGCTGATAGATGTAGGTTTCAACCCTAATTTGGACATAGGCATGCGGTCATGCCGCACGACAGAGGTGTAAGTTAAGATGAGCGCAAAGACCCACATTCGACCTTGCGACGTCAGACAAATAACCTGCATCACATGCATCGCGCATTCACGATATAGCAATATTCGTTATTTCGCATGCAATATCATGACTAGCGACTAATTCGAGTAATATTTGCGTGCGCATAAACTGTTCGTTACTAATAATGTTTAAACAGCTTTACACGTATAGAAAGCTTGAAATGGCGGGAGTCATTCCATTCCATTTGAGTGAATGGAAGGGGCGAAAAGACATGTACGGATTTCCACAATAGACTCAGCGTACTGGATTCTGACACGACCTGTCAACGCTAGGTAGGTGAGGGAATACAAACGCGAATAGATTAATGCGATTATTCAAGTGACGAACATTGGTAGGACAGCTTTACCTATTAAATCTCTACTGTGACAGGAATAGTGGGAACTGTGAAAGAAGCAACTAAGGTTGGGGACATTATGTCTGAATATAATTTTTTTCCTTTTTTTTTTTTCCTAGATATAGTTTCCCTATCACTCACTACCCATCTCAAGAGCGAATATACGTAATTGCGAATATGGGGACGAGTATTTGACATATTCGCAAACCTCGAAATCACGATATTCGAGATCAAACTCGCCTTGCGAATACTCGCACTCAACACCAGTGGCGAGTGGGCCGTGGGAAACGCAACACAGTACTCGCAAGGCCTTGGTTTGTTACTGCTGCCAGTAATTGCTGAAAGACACGAACCGGGCACCCTGAATGGAAAGTCAGAAAGAAAATGATTATATTGGGGGACCAAAAAATGGTAACAAAACCAGAGCCAGCGAAAGCATCAGAAAACAAAATAGTTGAAACCGCCGTGACCTGAGCGACGTGTACAGTTTGACGTTGTGATACCGCAACTTGATGAAAACGTGACTTACCCAACACTCTGAACCTATAGGAGTCTTTGAAGAAACATCAAGTAGCGATAGTTTCAGATATACTTTATTTTATTTTAGTTTTTTGTGTTTTTTTTTAACGCCCCCTTTTTTTTTTTGCTACCTTAGCAACAGATGTAATTGACCACACCAACTAAGAATGGCGAGCTGTGACGTGACCTGAAGAAGCAAATGACATGCCAAGATGCTCCTGCCTGTGGTAGTATGCCGACACTGACATGATGCCTGTAGGCATCAGAACCAACGAAATGGTTGACACCGCCGAGGCCTGAGTGACGGGTCAGGTCTGATGTTGTGACACCGCAAACTGAATAGAAATGACTTACCCAACATTCTGAACCTATAACAACCTAAAAATAAAATGTCAAGTAGCAAAGCCCGCAACCTGATGGGAAATCCACCTGTGATGTGATTCTTTTTTTTTTTTCCGTCTTACTACCTTAGAAAAAGATGTAATTGACCACACCGACTGAAAATGGCGAGCTGTGACATGACCTGAAAAGCAAAATTACATGCAATGAATGATGCTGGCTGTGGTAGTGCCAAGACTGACATGAGGCATCAGAACCAACAAAATGGTTGAAACCGCCGAGGCCTGAGTGACGGGTCAGGTCTGATGTTGTGAGACCGCAAACTGATGAAATGTGACTTACCCAACATTCAGAACCTATAACAACTTAAAATAAAACGTCAAGTAGCAAAGCTCGTAACCTAAAGCGAAATCCACCCGTAATGTGATTTTTTTTTCTTTTCTACTACCTAAGCACGAGATGTGATTGACCACATTAACTGAGAAAGGCGAGCTGTGACGTGACCTGAAAAGCAACGAATGACATGTAAAGACAAACCTGACTGTGGTAGTATGCTGACACCGACGTGAGGCATGCAGTAATATAAACCACCTGCACCACACCACTCCGCTCCGCTATAGGTGAGTACATGCAAACGTCGCCACCATCAGCACATGTGCCCAGTAGAGATGTGGGCGTATATGCCGTAAAAACAAACTAAAATCAGTTCTCGGCGAAGCCACGCTTCTATCTATTGTTAGCACAAATAAAGCAACAAAACGAGGCAAGATAACAAAATAAAAGGTCCTCATGGGTCTCTGCAATTACCTTTGTAGCAATAACTCCCCCAGTGTCCAGCTAACACTCTGAACTGAAGATGGATCCCCAGCATCTTGCACAGATGCTAATTAAGTACACAAACTCAGGTTCACAACCTTAAAGTGATACACACACATTTTACATTTCCAAAACAAATGAAACAAGACAAATGAAAGATACCTCAACACAGAGGAGCTTACCGTCTACCTAATATACATATCGCAAAATAGCATTTATACTAAAGAAACAATAACACTCTGTAAACAGCAACTCTGCTCCACCTGGATTAATCAGCTGCCTCCCCCTCTATAATGCAAGTAAGGGGATTACGCTGGATGTCAGTGTGAACAATGCTTTAGTCTGTCTGCAGAAATAATAGCGGATGGTGAGAGAGGTTTGCTGGCAAGCAGCGAAGTGAAAAGCAGACAAGAAAGACATGCAGATATACACGGACAGACTAAGCAAGGTGACCTGTGCAAGACATGGAAGCCTGTGAGAAAACGAGACGGAGTCACGCTGACCCCTGCTGCCTAAATGTGCCGCCACGTGGACGCCAAGCGTGGGCTGCCAGGCGCGAGAAAACGAGATGGAGTCACGCTGACCCCTGCTACCTAACCACACTGCCACGTGGGCACCAAACGTGGGGGTTTCAGGCAGGATCGCTCCGGTGCGGTGCAGCTCCTACTCACCAAAGGAGCCGACACACCGCAGGCCGGAGTAATCGTGCTGCCACGTGGGCACCAAACGTGGGCTGCCAGGCAGATCACTCCGGTGCAATGCTGCTCCTCCTCACCAAAGGAGCCAACACATCGCAAGCCGGACTGTAACAGGACGATGCTGCACGAGCTTGCCGCAAACCCTCACCCGACCGGAATGACCTCAACTGGGATCCTAGACACTGACTGGGTATGGAAGCTGCAGATTCAGCCCATGAGCTGCAAAAGGTGGCTCAGACTGCACACAACTACGCAGCAGCCGTCGACACACCCAAGGGAGGCGCCTGCCTGGTATAAATGTGCTACTTACGCCCCTCCCACAAATACAGGCCAATAAACTGGCCTTCTAACATATAGTGTTGAGCAGGAATATTCGAATAGCGAATTTTTTTAGCGTATATCGGCACTTCGCTAATTCGCGAATTTTTCGAATATAGCGCTATAAATTCGCTATTTTGAATATTCGTTTTTTTTTTTTAGTTATATTTTTTTCTTTCCCACTTCCCAAAAGTAATTCTTGCCTGTCCTGAGGATTCCTGGCTTCCTGGCTGCTCCAGTCAGTGCCCGTTGCTGCTTCTGCCGACTTCCGTGCTCATGGAGCGTCCCCATCACCATGGGAACTTCTCCATATACTAAAATGTACTGTCGGATTTGACAATTACGTTGAAATCGCAATGCAATTAATTCAAGTTATATTAATCGCATTGCGATTACAACTTAGCAGTGCACTGCTATCTTACATATTAGGCTAGAATTAACGAATATGGAATATAGCAGCAGTGCTAAGTAGAAATTGCAATGCGATTACTCCAAGTTACATTAATCGCATTGCGATTTCAATTAGCACTGCTATAATATATTCCATATTCGTTAACTTCGTTAATTCTAGCAAGCATACCCATTATAAACCCAGCTCGAAGTTGAAATCGCAATGCGATTAATACAACTTGAAGTAATCGCATTGCGATTTCTACTTAGCACTGCTGCTATATTCCATATTCGTTAATTCTAGCCTAATATGTAAGATAGCAGTGCACTGCTAAGTTGTAATCGCAATGTGATTAATATAACTTGAATTAATCGCATTGCGATTTCAACAGACATGGTTTACTATGGTTGCTAAAACGAAGATGGAGAATACTTTGTTATCTTCGTTTTGAGGAATATGACGAATACATTCGTCATATTCGCTAATTCTACCAAGCCAACCATAGTAAACCAGGTCTAAGTAGAAATCGCAATGCGATTAATTCAAGTTATATTAATCGCATTGCGATTTCAACGTAATTCTCAAATCCGACAGTACATTTTAGTATGGAGACGTTCTTGGCTTGGTAGAATTAGCTGAATATGACGAATGTATTCGTCATATTCCTCAAAACGAAGATAACAAAGTATTCTCCATCTTCGTTTAGCAACCTATTCGTCAACCTGCTAATTCTAGCAATCAAATAGGAGGGTTGAATGACTATAGAGACAGCTGTGTTTAATTCGCTATGCGATTATATAATTTTTTTTTAATAAATAGAATAATTATAATAATTATCAAGTAATATAATTATTCTATTAAAAAAAGCTAAGTAATATAATCGCATAGCGAATTAAACACAGCTGTCTCTATAGTCATTCAACCCTCCTATTTGATTGCTAGAATTAGCGAAGTTGACGAATAGGTTGCTAAAACGAAGATGGAGAATACTTTGTTATCTTCGTTTTGAGGAATATGACGAATACATTCGTCATATTCGTCATCTTCGCTATTATTCTAGTTATGAAACCAATAGGAAATTAGCCTAAGTTAAAATCGCAATGCGCGATTATTTAAATCGCATATTAATCACGATAACTAGAATAATGATGAATATTCGATTTCGACGAATATGAAACGAATATTCTTTCGAATATTCGCGAATTTCATCGAAATCGAATATGGCACCTGCCACTCATCACTACTAACATATAGCCATAATATTGCAAATTTTGTAGCTGAAATATAACCCTCAATGTTGTCTGTTAACAAAACCAATATACTGTATGTGGTACAGCTGATATTCTTTATAAATTACTATACTTACGTTACATTTTCTCTTCCCTGTTCCCTTAAGTAGATGCCTGTAACGTTAGATATTTTAGAATCAAAACAAAGCAACAATATTGTAGAGGTTAATTACCCCAGTAATTAAAAACCATCAAGTTATTTGGAAGCTGTCAGCTGGGATAAACTGTTTTATATCATCTCTACACTTGAATTAATTTGATGGGAAAGACTGTAGGTCAGTGAAATATTTCTTATTGCTTTTCTGCTTATATTTTCCCTGCTGCCCTGGGAGTTGAATTCTGAGATAATTATAAGGGTATAGTTCCTGTTATTATATATTTCCAGTTGTAAAGAATAAAAAAGTCCTAATGTTAATGGACACCTGTCATCTAGACAGATCCCTATCACTCAGCTTCATGTTTCTTGATGCAGCTTTTAAAACCAATACCAGGTGTGAATTCAAAACAGAGAAGTAATATATGTAATTAATACTTACTACTGATTTTGGCTTTAAAAACTGCATAAAAAACATTAACATGTGGGAGCACCCTAAGGCCAGGTGATCCAGAATCTAATTGATTTTGGGGTTATACCACTAGGAAGAGATTTCTGTGCCACTGATGTTGACATCACCTAGTATACAGAAATCACTGATGCCAATTATAGCACTGCATGATGCATTATTCTTGTCATTAAATGTGATGAAAACCTAGACAAAATTCCCTGGAGGAGCTTTAGTTTTTTGCCCAGGAACTTATAAAAGTGCAAAAGCAATTGATAATGAATCAAATATCTTATGAATTTTCTAAAAACTTTGGTTTCAATCTTTTGGGATTTGACACACATAAATCACCCAAAATGGTGGCTGCAATTTCACGGATGAGGAGATGGAGAAGACGAAGAAGGAGGATTAGATGACTGGTGGGCATGTCCATAATGCCTTGCAGTGAGCCAATCATGAGGAAATATAGAGTAACTGTGATGCAGTGATGACTCCAATGACTGCAGTGGACATGTCATTGGTACTAAAGCATACAGTACAACATCCCAACTAGGAACTGCATATGTTTTCTGGGCCTATACATTGGATAAATAGGACATCCGGCAATTAGAGAAAAGAGATCTTAAACACAGAATACAGCTAGTTTAGTGTTAGAGAGATTCATTTACAGTAAAGAGAAGACACTAGTATATTTATAATTAATTTAAAGAGATAGGTTTTAGAGACAAGAGTCAGTTTGTCATTGTGTATTTTCCACATCCACACTGTACGGCTGATGCTCCCCAAAAGAAGGGAGAATATTTGGACCACTTGTTGAGAACACACCACTGATTCTTCCAATACTGCAGTGTGTTTGTGTGTGTATAAACACAGGTAGGCATCTGTCCCTGTTAAGGAATCATTCTTGGACTGCTTGCTTGTTCAGAACAAGCCACCGCACCTTTCAATACTACTGTGCATAAACACAGACACATATCTACCTCCATTTAGGTAAAAATAATGTTTTGCTTTTTGTACCACTTCTTCTGAATAAGCCACTGTTTTTTTGATGCCACCGTGTGTGTTTAAGTACCAGCAGGGGTCTGCCCCTAATAAGGGACAATTTTTGGAATGTTCTTTTTTCTTTAAATTTTAAAAAGCATGCCCATACCTTTATATGTCACTGTCACTCTGATCTTATTTGCTGTTGCCGTCTCTATGTTAAAGAGATTGAAAGGGGAGAGAAAGGAAAATATATAGAAAAAAAATAAAAATTAGACAGGTGATAAATATTAAACAAGATCTACTGATCAGACCAAATATCTAACTTTATGCCTCCTGACATCCACTTTATCAATGGATCAAAAATGAGATGCCAATGTATCACACAATACTACCATCTCCTTACTTTAAGAGTCACCTAGAACTGCATTTGATAAACCACAGGGATTCTGAAACAAGCAGAACCCATTAGAAATGCAGCTGGAGGACTCATTGTTATATACATGCCCCGGTCGTGGGTGACTAAGGCTATGTTCACACTTGCACTGTGGTCATTTTCACAGTAGAGGCCACAATGCCCTTTTAAATCTCTTGTTAGATATCTCTGGCACTGAATGGACCACTTATGATGGAGTCTGTTGAGTTTATACAAGGGACATGTAAATCTGACGGGAAAACAATTAGAGAATCTGAATTGGATCCTTCGACACATATTTGAATAAAGCCTTAGCTACTTGTTTTATTTCTTTTTTATTATCTTTAAACAAAAGTCATTCCAACATCAGATAGATTGTTTTACCACTGGCACCTGGAAGGAATTTGTAGATAGTATATTGTGGCGTTTCGAAATGTCAGCTTTTTACAATCATGCATCTGTGAGAGAACAGCTTCTATGCACACTGAGATGATTTGTTGAATCAGACATTCTCCACTTACAGTTTACGCATCAGACACCCAGGAATTAATCAAGTAGCTTTTAATCTGGAGATTGCATTACAAGATGTGCAGGGAATGCAGATGGTAAAAGAATTATGCCAACAATATTCTCCTTGATAAGAAGATGGAGATTCTCCTCAGAAGTAGAGCACAGACTAACAGCAATGCATGACTGGGAAAACAGGAAGTGGCTAGGCTGAACTAACTAGAAGCTGAAACAGAGGGGGGAGGAGAAGAGAAGAGCACACCAATACACAATGCAAGATACTGAAACAGAACATATATTAATAGCACAATGATTATTAAAGTTTCCATCCAATCACAGAATTAGACTGGTAAGTGTGCCAGAGACAGGCCCGCTTCCTCCATGAGACGAGATTGAAATCTTGACTCAGGTGGTGGCTGAACTGCCTCTCAGGATGACCGCAGTTTTCTGCAGGGCCGCAGGGACCACATTGTCACGCTGCCCCTGACCCAACACAGGAGGTCACGATGATGTCATTGTGACCATCTAGACCGAGAAGCAGCATCTAAGGTCACAGGCGAGAAGAAGCTGCGGCCTGCATCACAGAAAGCAGCAGCAACCCTGAACTGGACACAAGTGAGACCATTATATATATTGAGGAACTGTACTGCAGGGAGGAGGGGAGCATTATGTATATGGAGCACTATACTTCACTGAGGAGAGCATTTTATTGGATATACAGTATGTGGGAACAATACTACAGGAGATAGATATACATAATTAGTGTACATCATGACGTGATTATAACATAGTCTTATATCTTCATAGTGCAGTGCAATTTCCAGTCTGTGTGGTGGAAACATGTACCCACGCAATTAGACTAGGTGTGCAAAGAGTTAAAACCAAAGACTTAGCCTAGAAACTCCATGACACAGCTGTGCTAGAATGCAAAAAAAAATTTGCAAAAAAACGCATCTCCTGTCAACATACCATTGGTTGTTCAATGTGGCCACATGGAACTGGCGTCCCCGACTCTGGAATGCGCACGCACGGTGACCTGAGCGCTCATCCGAACAACCCCCCCGTGTGCAGATGCCGGCACCCACTGCCCATGTGACTGGAGGAGTGGATAAACCGGCTGCATCACAGTGAGAGGAAGTGTAAAGGTGCGTCATATGGCACCCTAGGCAAATCGGTGTCGGGGATCGGGATTAAGGATCGTTATTGTGTTTGATTCGAAATGGACTGTAACTGGCTTTTAACTGCACTGCGATATAAAAATAACACTTTTTATACCTAGCTGGACCTTTTTCTTTTTTATGTAACGCTGTGGTTCTCGACGTGGTCCGTGCTGGGTGTGGCGGTTTGAGCACACCGTAACTCAATTTTGCTCGGGGGCGTGTCTGGTCTCCCTAGTGACCAGAACAGTTTAATAACAGATATCAGCACGGTGTCAGTGAGCTATAGGAAAAACATCCCTAATAGATAGGGGCAATGGCTGAGGGAATAATATCAAAAGGGGGTTGTAACGTTCGGTGTGGCCGTGAGCCACTGCTGCACCTATTTTTAGCGGCGCAATGCCCAATCGGCCACAATCGGGCTATTCGCCACTAGGTAGAGTGACTAGGGAGACCAGACACGCCCCCCGACACTGATTTGCCTAGGATACCAGTCACGTGGACAGTGGGTGCCGGCGTCTGCACACGGAGGAGTTATTCGGATGTGCGCACAGATCACCGCGCGTGCGCATTCCAGGGTCGGGGACGCCAGTTCCATGTGGCCACATTGAACCACCAATAGTATGTTGACAGGAGATGCGATTTTTTTGCATTTTAGCACAGCTGCATCATGCAGTCTCTGTGTGTGTCTAGGCCAAGCCTTTGGTTTTAACTCTTTGCACACCTAGCTTAATTGCGTGGGTACATGTTTCCACCACACAGGCTGGAAATTGCACTGCACTATGAAGATATAAGACTATGTTATAATCACGTCATGATGTACACTAGATATGTATATTATTGATGCACTTCACTTTGTATATTAAAGTTTTTATGAGTATAACACTTTTAAACCTGTACACCATGGGTTAATTTTACTATACCATGTGATTTGTTTGCTCTGAAGGATTTTGGGTATATAAGCCCCTTTGTTACACTGTTTTATTGCTTGACAAAGGTCTCATTGAGAAGACCGAAACGTTGCCTGGGGAATAAAGAGGGTCACTTACTTTTCATATGCTGGAGTGCTGCCTCGTCTTTGGACTATATATACCTGGAATACTTGCCTTGTTCCCAAGAAGATCTTGCACCCTGTTCACACCTTCAACTGTGCTGCTACTTCTCTTTGGTTTATATATATATATATATATATATATATATATTAGCAGAAGGACCCAGCACACGGTTATATTTTATCTATTTCATTTAATATTTGTGTGTGTCATTAAAAGATAACGACAGTATCCCCCATAAGAGTGACATCTACAGTACCCCGCCCCCTTAAAGGGGTATTCCCATCACGCTATTTCATACTTACCTGCTCCCGGCGCGCCGTTCACTTCCTGGTTTCGGCAGGGGGCGGGCTCCATCTTGATTGACGTCTTCTCCCGGCCGGGCCGTGCGCTGGACTGAACGAGCACGTCGCAGTGCATGCACGCTGGTGACTTCTTCCTGGCAAGTATACTATACTGGCCAGGAAGAAGTCACCATAGAGCATGCGCGGCGTCGGCGTGCGCTTTCAGGACTGCGCGCGGCCCGGCCAGGAGAAAAGAAGAAGTTGTCTGCGCAAGCGGGGCCACTGCGATTTGGGAGGAGAGCGGTGGCCTTAACCAGGGGAGACGGAAGACAACAGTCAGTTAAGTATATCTTCTTTTTCTTCTAAGGGGTGGGAATTAGTTAATTAAATATATTTAGAAAAATTAGCACTGATAAATCATTAACAGATTTAACAGTGATCATTAAGATGGGAATACCCCTTTAAATGACTGTGGTGGCTCAGATCGGAAGGCAGAGGGAGGCCTCCATGCTTATTGACCGTGATATCTGAGGCGTTCAATGACAATCTCAGTCATTACAGTCAGGTGACTGCTGTATTGTACAGGTACCACCCGCCATGTATGGAGCGGGTTCAGAGCAGCAGTATGCTTCACACATTCCTGCAACCAAAATTACATAAAGGTACATCATTGTAGCTGAAGGGGTTAATAGTTCAGACATTTTAGCAGATGACACCTATTATGTTTTCTTTTATTGTTTATTTTATTATGTAAAATTGGGGTGGTTTAAATTGTGTGCCCCTGAAATGAATAATACAATGCCCTTCACCCCTGAAATAAATAATACAATACACTGTGCCCCCTGAAATAAATAATACAATGCACTGCGACCCCGAAATAAATGATACAATGCACTGCACCCACAGAATAAATATTAAATTGCACTGCACCCCTGAAATGAATAATGCCCAAATTAAATAATACATTGCATAGTGCCCCTGAAATAATTAATACAATGCACTGTGCCCCCTGAAATAAATAATACAATGCACTGCGACCCCGAAATAAATGATACAATGCACTGCACCCACAGAATAAATATTACATTGCACTGCACCCCTGAAATGAATAATGCCCAAATTAAATAATACATTGCATAGTGCCCCTGAAATAAATAATACAATAAACTGCTCCCCTGAAATAAATAATACAATGCACTGCACCCACGGAATAAATAATACATTGCACTGCGCCCCTGAAATGAATAATGCCCAAATTAAATAATACATTGCACAGCGCACCTGAAATAAATAATACAATGCACTGCGCCCCTGAAATTAATGATACCATGCACTGCACCCACGGATTAAAAATAATACATTGCACTGCGACCCTTAAATAAATAATACAAAGCACTGCAACCCCAGAATAAATAATACATTGCGACCCCTGAAATAAATAATACATTGCACTGCATTCCTGAAATAAATAATGCCTGAATTAAATCTACAGTATATAGGCAGTGGCGTACATAGAGAAGTAAGAGCCCCATAGCAAGGATCAAACCAGGCCCCCCCACACAGGACAGAATGGTTTCTGCCTAAGGCCTCTTTCACACGAGCGTGTCCAGATTAGGTCCGGATGCGTTGTGGATGCGTTCAGTGAAAACTGTGCGATTTCACAGGCAAAGCCATTCAGTTTTGCCTGCGATTGCGTTCAGTTGTTCAGTTTTTTCCGCGCGGGTGCAATGCGTTTTGATGCGTTTTTCACGCGCGTGATAAAAAACGGAAGGTTTACAAACAACATCTCCTAGCAACCATCAGTAAAAAACTTGCTTGCAGATGCAATGCGTTTTTAACACAGCCCCATTCACTTCTATGGGGCTAGGGCTGCGTGAAAAATGCAGAATATAGAACATGCTGCGATTTTCACGCAACGCACAAGTGATGCGTGAAAAAAAACGCTCATGTACACAGACCAATTGAAATGAATGGGTCAGGATTCAGTGCGGGTGCAATGCGTTCACATCACGCATTGCACCCGCGCGGAAAACTCGCCCGTGTGAAAGGGGCCTAAACCTTTTTCAATTACCCTTGGGCCATTTTCCACTGCCTCATTTAAACAACTAAACTAAAAGTTATTCCTTTAGAGTAGGGGTGCACAACCTGCGGCATTCTGTGCGGCCCCCAAACATCTGGTTAAAGACATTAAGGTCTAGGTCTTATGGCTTCTTACATGTATCTTTCTTGTATACTCCTATTAGATGGGAGTCCTAGAACAGTAACTAGACATTTATAGTATATACTGTATGTTAAATATGCCAAAAATACAGTATTCCAGTTGGTAATACACCTTTAAAAAAAAATTCGGCCCTTTGAATTGGTTCAGGCTGACAATGTGGCCCCCAACCAGAAAAGGTTGTGCACCCCTGCTTTATAGGGTAGAGTGCTGACCAAATTTTCCGATCTTCATTCTTTGCAATTCCAATGAGGACACATTAATTTCTAACTCTGTGTGCTGCGCGTATCCTTGCCGGGCTGTAAGTTACAGAGCAAGTTCCATTCTTGTCTGTTTTGCGGACAAGAATAGGCATTTTCACAATGGGGCATGTGAAAAGTACAGACCGCAAAACAGATATGGCCATGTGCAGGAGGCCTAAAAGTAGGGCTAGGAGGAGCGGTCGGATTGAGAAGTTGACACGGTGTGGGTGAGTGCGCCATTTCAAGTTTCACCTCAGGCAGCAGAAAGGCTAGAATCAACCCTGGCAAGAGCCAGTCTGATAAATATTTTTTCCAATGTCAAATTACCTTCTGGATAAACTTGCTCTACTCATTCTGTGACATTGTGATCGTTAAAGATTGTAAACTCATTTGTCATTGACTCTACTTAATTCCCGACCATTAATCAAAGCTTAACCTCCCAAACAACTTTAGAGTGGAGTGCATTCACTATAAAATATTTAATTCAATCATAGATTAAGCTCTTCCTGACATCCGTCATAATAGTACGATGGATGTAGGGTCTTTAGCACCATAGCAACCGGGTGCCTGCTGTTTCAGACATTTAACCTCTCAGATGCTGTGGTCAAATGTGACCATGGTATCTGAGAGACCGAAAACCCTGAAGCGTGCTTTTGCTGGGCAGGAACGCCTCCCCAGACGGAGATCGGTGAGAGCCTATACTAGTACTTATATGTTGGAAATAAGGCCAGCAGATGACAGCGCTGGATTGTAATATAACCTCCAAAAATTTAATTTGCGCCAATACATAGCGTGACCGCACCAACTTATAAACCCCAATAAGCACACGCCAAAAAATGAAAAATATATATAATATTTATTGAGTCCATAATATAAAAAAGTCACATATCATTTAACTAATAATCCACCAGCAGAAATCAGGAATACATAATGGCATGAACGGTCGTGGACCACACCCAATAAAGAAAATAGAAAGAAAAAAGAGGGGTATATATGCATCTATGCCAGTGGCAACAATGGCCATCCGGAACTAAGTGCTAACTCCCCACAATAACTACATATGACGTCCATATAAATGGCCCTATATGTCTTTGTCAGGGGTATGGAAGTGAACCAGGAGAAAAAAGGATATCATCTCCACAGGCGGCGGCAAAATCACCAAAAGCAAGTCACTTTCTTAATCCCCCCAACCCGACCATAGTTGAGTCAAAGCAGTCATGAAAAGAAAAAAAAAATCAACATTTACTGGTGAGTGTTGACACGCGACTCGTCCACAAATCCTCAACACGCGTTTTGCCCGTAGCTTTGTCAAGGGGCACTCAATATAGCATATATTGTAATTTAGCAACCTCAGTATAGGGGTAATGGATAAAACTCCATTACACTATTCTAATTGCAATCTAATGAATGCATGTTGGAGTCAACTTGGGGAACGAAAAAAAGGTTCAAAAAGTTTTTTAAAAAGTTTTTACAATTTAAAAAAAGTTATAAATCAAAATAAATGAACACTTGAAAAAACTATTAAAACATAAAAAACTTACCTTGTATGGTTTATGGCGTAACAGAAAAAAAAATCTAAATGGGGGATTTGTCATTTTTTCAACACTTCACCTCCCCCACAAAAATTAATAAAGAGTGATCAAAAATTCATACATACCACAAAATTGTGTCAATAAACTCTAAAGATCATCCTGCAAAGCATAAGCCACCACACAGCAAAAGAGACATAACAGTAAAAAAAAAGTAATGGGAATCAGAATATGAAAAAAAAATATTATTTAAGTTTTTTTTTCTTTTTAGTGTTCAATACAAGAAAAACTATACACTTACACTTTCAAGAAATCTGCTTTCTCTCAGTGAAACCTAACCTAGTAATCTCACACAGGTTTTACTTTTACTTTGAAAGGCAGCAATATTATTTTTATCTTTTATGAATTTTTTAATTTATTATTATTATTTAAAATTATAATGTTACACATATAAATACCAAAAATACAACACTATTATTGATCATTGTGTAATCCTGCTGCAGTCACTGTGTTAGATTGCCATGCAAAATAATCTAGTCAACTGAAGGCCGTGGTGTCTATAGTGCGTGACCCCACTGCCCTCAGTGAAACCACGATGACTCCACAAATGTTTTGGTCTATTTGTCCCAGTTCCAGTTTTAAGTTACAAGTGTGCGACTTTTTATTCATTTGTCATAGAGCTGTTCTTTGCATATTGTCACACACTTGATTGTCACGTTGTGTTTGACTGATAAAACTGCTAGAGTGAATGCACTAAAATATTTTTACTCAATCCAAGACAAACCAGCTATATGGGGGGGCATCCATTTTTTAGAGCTCCTATGGAAAATGAAAGGGACAATCTGATTGGTTGCCATGGGCAACTAAACCAGTTTGATAACTCTCTCCTGACTGCAGTGTGAATTTGGTCTCATTTCCAGTCATTAAGTAATTTGCCAGACAAACTTTTATTGTACCATTATGAAGGAACCCCAAAAATCTAAATTATAATATCCTACATGGCTAAATTTCCATGAATCACACATTTGCGGCTAAAAGGGAAGTGGCCATTGTAATTTACCTTATATTATCTCTTTTTTTTATATGAACCCCAGAACAGGTGCATCAAACTGATGATTCTGGTCTCAACTCCAGGCCTCATGCAAACAACTATGCCTTTTTGGAGTCTGTAAACTGCGATCTGGTCTGTGTAACTTCCATATTTTTTTGTGGACTCGTTGACATCAATGATTCTGTGGTCCGCATTTTGCGAAAAAATTTATTTTGTAGAAAAGACACATGGACGTAGTAAGCACATGGATGATTGTTGTGCTTTTCAGAAAAAGATAGAACATGTGCTATACTTGGCCACAAAATGCGGACTAAATGCGGACCCATTGAAGACAATGAGGGATATTTATTAAGCTCTTTACGCTGCTATTGTGAGGCAAAAAAGTTGCAGATTATGGCACATGCCATGTGTGCACCATAATTTGTGACTATTTGAGCTTCTCGTCACTTTTCTCAAGTGCAGAGAAAAAGGGTGTGGCTTAGCAAGAGGGGTATGGCTTAGTGCCCTGCCCCCCTCACTATCATTTTCCCAGAAAGTGGCAGAATTTATAGGTAAAGTATACGCCTATAGCTGGCATAGACTTCAGTTTCTAACCTATGGCAGGGCAGAGATGTGCCTGATTTGTTAAGCCTAATAACTTAGGCTCATCTCATGCCAATGCAAGAAGAACAAGACTGGCGTATGCATGAGCCGGTCTTGATATATCTCCCCCACTGGGTCTGCAAAAGATGCAGTTGAACACAGACTGTATGTGTATTTTGCAGGTCTGCAAGTTGGGGAGTGCAAAATACATGCAATTTTGTGCATGTGGCCTGAGGAACATAATTGGTCTATCAGTATCAGCTCTTTATACTGTACACATATTAGTGTTGATGGAGCACCAAAGTGCTCGTGTGCTCTGGTGCACGAGTAGAACACTTCCCAATGCTCAGGTGTTCTACAGGGCGCCCGAGCACAATGGAAGTAAATGGGAGAACCAGAGAATTAAACCAGGCACCCCCTGCTCTGAAGAGGGGAGGGTGTCGGGACTCTAGTTTGGCTTAGGAGACCCTGCTCTGACTCCATATATAGCTATGTCCATATATGGAGTCAGTGCTTGGGGATACACAATGTATTTAAATCAAATTTAGCCACTATTTCTGAAAAGTTTTTGGTGGGATTTGAATTCACAACCTTCTACATTACAACCAAGAACCATAACCACTACACTATACAGCTGCATGGCCAGTTACTAAAAATAAAAAAGAGACTTCTGCTGTATAGGAATACTTAGTAAGGATTCCTATACAGCAGAAGTCTTATTTTTTATTATTGTTAGTAACTGGCCATGCAGCTCTATAGTGTAGTGGTTAAGGTTCTGTTATGTAGAAGGTTGTTCAAATCCCGTCAGAAACCTTTCAGAAATAGAGGCTAAATTTAATTTAAATATATATATACGTTTTTAGCCATAATATATTTACATATATTATTATATATTTATAATATACAATATATTATAATACATGTAAAATTATTATGGCTAAAACATCAGAAGTAGTTTCCCACATATTATGCATTCATATATATCAGAAGTATAATTTTATATATATAAGATCCAAAAATGCAAGCAGCACTCCAAAAAATCCATAAATTAAATGTGCATTTAATTTTTGGATTTTTTGGAGTGCTGCCTTGCTTTTTTGGATCTTCTACATTACAAAGAACCTTGTTGCAGGTTCTTGCAGGACTTTGCACCCGATACGCTAGTGTGCTGCTTCTTATCTTCCCTTTTACATATATATATATATATATATATATATATATAATACGGCAGCACTAACCAAAACCATTAAAGGCAATGTGGGTGCAATCTTAAAGCTCTTGAGAAAGGTTCCGGTTTGGAATAAAAATGTTGCTACACTTTTGGGTGAATAAGCGACCGTCATTTTTTTCACATTATCTTTGGAGTGCTGCCGAGCATAGAGATGTTTGAGCCGAACTGGTGTTCAGCCGAGCATGCCCCCTCAACACTAATACATATGCATTGTGGGGGGTGTAAAGCATTCTATATATGTAAAGTGAGGTTCACTTTTAATGTTGTCCTATCCAGCACATGGACTATTATACTTAATAAAGATATTACATACATGGTACAAGAAAGTGCCCGCATAATAATATAAAAAAAACATATATTTTCAGTGATCTATGCTAGATTGGGTTCCTCAATTCTTTATGCCAGTGAATTCCAAATATAAATGTTAGATTGTAGAGGCCACAGCTGTTCATGGGTTGCTCTGGTGGAGGAACTACACACATTTTCCACTGTGTAGAGAATAGAGATAATTACTGCAGTGTTGCTCCCATTGAATTGAATGGGAGTAGTGCTGCAGTTACCCGGTCCATTAACCAGAGCTACTTGGGACTGAAAACCCTCTCCAAGATAACACTGCATGCTGGGCAAAAAGAAGAAAGAGAGTATATTGTGCCAGTTCATGTCACTGTTTCTGTCTTCCAGTCCAGAAAACCATGTGGTCAGTGAACAGGGTATGCACCAGTCAGGCCACAGTGTAGGTAGACCTGAACCTGCTGATTTGTCTCAGACTGGCACATCACATGAAAAAACTGCTCCATCATGTAGAGGAGACTAAACTGACAGCTGCTACCACTGCTTCTGCAGCTTCTGCTGCTTGTGGCAGCTGGAGGTGGGTGACTCTGGTGAGGACGGAGATGGGCCTCCCTTTCAGACACGGTGGTGGCAGTCATCTGCTCTTTGAAAGCTATGGGTAGCTATTTGCACAGTTTTTTCAGGAAATAACAAAATTTGGCCTCTCCAATTTGGAAGGATGAAAACATTCCTTCATTTGGCTTTGATAGCAAAGGTCTGAAAGCATGGCTATCCAGTAATCATCAGACTGCTTGAAGTGAATGATACACCACATAAGCACGGAAGCATACGGGTTGCCATTCTGGCCAGCGTGCCTGAGGAAGGCAGTTCTGTCGCTGCAAGACCAAGAGAACGTTCCTTGCCATGTAAGAATGGCTGAAATGCCATTGATAGCACCTTGCAAAAGCCAGTGTACTAGGTTAATGACATCCACCATGAAGGGAGCATGTGTTTTGTCCCCCCAGGTTCAAGGAACTCACAATTTTGCAGCCATTGGCGCTGTCCACCTTGCCCAGTTGGAGTCGGCGGGTTGACAGCCAGCGAGATGTTTGCTCCTTGATGTACCTTAGCAACTGCTCGCCTGTGTGGTTACTCTCACCCAGGACGATCAGCTCCAACACCCCATGGCAAAGCTTGACTTGACACAGGTGATAGGAAGGAGGGAGAATGGAAGTTACACTGTGCCCTGCTGCTGTTGGGAACAAGATCATGTCCATGGAGGAGAAGGTGGAGAAGGCAAATTAGTGCCTAGGCTTGTTGCTGGGGTTCTGCCTCACTGCTGCAGCAAGAAAACATTGACCCAGTGGGCTGTGAAAGACCTGTACTGTCCCTGTCCGTAACAAGTGCTCCAGGTGCCCACCGTAGGATTTTCCTCGCTGCACAGTGACAATCGCAGGTATCGGCCCTTGTCCTCCACCATGTGAGAGTACAAGGCAGAGATGGCTTTTTTCAGGAGAAATAATACCGGCTTGGTATCTTCCAACAAGGCTGAGGACTAGAGATGGCCCGAACTATCCGCCGGCGAACAGTTCCCGGCGGACATAGCTTGTTCGCGTTCGCCGCAGCGGGCGAACACATGCGATGTTCGGTCCACCTCCTATACATCATCATTGAGCAAACTTTGACCCTGTACCTCACAGTCAGCAGACACATTCCAGCCAATCAGCAGCATACCCTCCCTCCCAGACCCTCCCATCTCCTGAACAGTATCCTTTTTAGATTTATTCGGAAGCTGCAGTCTTAGTGAGAGGAGGGAGAGTGTAGTTGCTGCTGATTTAATAGGGAAATCGATAGCTAGGCTAGTGAATTCAGTGTCCACTCCAGTCCTGAAAGACTCATCTGATCTCTGCTGTAAGGACAGCGTCCTGACAGCACCCCAAAAAGCCCTTTTTAGGGCTGCAACATTAGTCTGCTTTTTTTTTTTCTCCGTATATATATTGCAATTGCCTGGCCTGCCTGTGTGTGAGGAGCTGCAGGCCCACAGACTGTAGTGTGCCCACTGCCAGTGCCCACACCTGTCATCCCGTGTGGCACAGGACTTTGCATCAAACAAAGGCATTTAATTTTTACACTTTAGTGTAATTTCAGTTGCTTGCCTGCTAGTGTGTGTCAGGCCGACTTCCACTGACTGTAGTGTGCCCACTGCCAGTTCCCACCCCTGTCATACCGTGTGGCACAGGACTTTGCATCAAAAAAAGGCATTTCATTTTTACACTTTAGTGTAATTTCAGTTGCTTGCCTGCTAGTGTGTGTCAGACCAACTTCCACTGACTGTAGTGTGCCCACTGCCAGTTCCCACCCCTGTCATACCGTGTGGCACAGGACTTTGCATCAAAAAAAGGCATCTAATTTTTACACTTTAGTGTAATTTCAGTTGCTTGCCTTCTAGTGTGTGTCAGGCCGACTTCCACTGACTGTAGTGTGCCCACTGCCAGTTCCCACCCCTGTCATACTGTGTGGCACAGGACTTTGCATAAAAAAAAGGCATTTAATTTTTACACTTTAGTGTAATTTCAGTTGCTTGCCTGCTGCTAGTGTGTGTCAGGCCGACTTCCACTGACTGTAGTGTGCCCACTGCCAGTTCCCACCCCTGTCACACTGTGTGGCACAGGACTTTGCATCAAAAAAAGGCATTTAATTTTTACACTTTAGTGTCATTTCAGTTGCTTGCCTGCTAGTGTGTGTCAGGCTGACTTCCACTGACTGGGTGTGCCCACTGCCAGTGCCCACCCCTGTCATACCGTGTGGCACAGGACTTTGCATCAAATAAAGGAATTTAATTTTTACACTTTAGTGTAATTTCAGTTGTTTGCCTGCTAGTGTGTGTCAGGCCAACTTCCACTGACTGTAGTGTGCCCACTGCCAGTTCCCACCCCGTCATACCATGTGGCACAGGACTTTGCATCAAAAAAAGGCATTTAATTAATGAATTTTTACACTTTAGTGTAATTTCAGTTGCTTG
Organism: Bufotes viridis; assembly: GCA_033119425.1. Taxonomy (NCBI): domain Eukaryota; kingdom Metazoa; phylum Chordata; class Amphibia; order Anura; family Bufonidae; genus Bufotes; species Bufotes viridis. Next base: position 357,137,512 of record CM065591.1, on the reverse strand, counting down.
CCTGCTAGTGTGTGTCAGGCCGACTTCCACTGACTGTAGTGTGCCTACTGCCAGTGCCCACCCCTGTCATCCCGTGTGGCACAGGACTTTGCATCCAAAATAGGCATTTCATTTTTACACTTTAGTCTAATTTCAGTTGCTTGCCTGCTGCCAGTGTGTGTCAGGCCCACTTCCACTGACTGTAGTGTGCCCACTGCCAGTGCCAACCACTGATACCGGGTGGCACAGTAGCTTGCCGATAAATAAGGCATTTAATTTTTAGACAGTAGTCTAAATTCAGTTGCTTGCCTGCTGCCAGTGTGTCTCAGGCTCACTTTCACAGACTGTAGTGTGCCCACTGCCAGTGCCAACCACTCATACCGGGTGGCACAGTAGCTTGCCGATAAATAAAGCATTTAATTTTTAGACAGTAGTCTAAATTCAGTTGCTTGCCTGCTGCCAGTGTGTGCCAGGCCCACTTTCACAGACTGTAGTGTGCCCACTGCCAGTGCAAACCACTCATACCGGGTGGCACAGTAGCTTGCCGATAAATAAGGCATTTCATTTTTAGACAGTAGTCTAAATTCAGTTGCTTGCCTGCTGCCAGTGTGTGTCAGGCCCACTTTCACTGTAGTGTGCCCACTGCCAGTGCCCACCACTGATACCGCGTGGCACAGTACCTAGCACGCGTAGTACCTCATCTAAAAAAAAATAACAGCCAGAGGCAGGCCACCCCGCAGGGGCCGTCTTGGTCGTGGTGCTGTGATTTCCACTGTCCCTGGAATAATGCCTAGTGTTCAGAGGCCACGTACCCTGAACCCGAAAAATTCTGAGGACATAGTTGACTGGCTTAGACCGGACACCCAGTCTTCAACAGCTTCCGCTAAGAACCTTGACGCACCATCCTCCTCCAGCTCAGCTTCGGTCACCTGCTCTCAAGTTACCACGCTCCCGCCCGCCTCCACCACCACCACTACCACCACAGCACCACAGCCGCTTCACTTGATCCATCACAGGAGTTATTTACACATCAGTTGGATGCAATTAGTGATGCGCAACCATTATTGCCAGATGATGTAGATTACAGGGATATGTCTCAGTCAGGCAGGATTACACACATGGACGTACAGTGTGATGATGATGATGATGATGATGATGATGATGTTGTACCCGCTGCTGCTTCCTTTGCTGAGGTGTCAGATACAAGTGAAACGGTTGATGATGACGATGTGTCCACGGATGCCACGTGGGTGCCTGCTCGAAGAGAAGAAGAGGGGGAAAGTTCAGAAGGGGAGACAGAGAGAATGAGGAGACGAGTTGGAAGCAGGTGGAGGTCGTTGCAAGGAGTTAGTGGCACAGTCAGACAGCATGTATCGGCACCCGGGGTCAGCCAGACAGCACGCCAGTCAATGCATGCTGTTGCGACCACCAGAATGCCGTCATTGCAAAGCTCAGCAGTGTGGCATTTTTTTTTGTGTGTTTGCCTCTGATAACAGCAATGCCATTTGCAACCTGTGCCAAAAGAAACTGAGTCGTGGGAAGTCCAACACCCACCTCGGTACAACTGCTTTGCGAAGGCACATGATGTCACATCACAAACGCCTATGGGATCAACACATGAGTACAAGCAGCACACAAACTCAAAGCCACCATGCTCCTCCTGGTCCAGCATCTTCAGCCACGTCAACCACTGCTGTCCTCCCTGCCCCCTCTCAACCAACCGCCACTCCGCCTCTCACCTTCAGCAGTTCCTGCTCATCTGCCCACAGTCAGGTGTCTGTCAAGGACATGTTTGAGCATAAGAAGCCAATGTCACAGAGTCACCCCCTTGCCCAGCGTCTGACAGCTGGCTTGACGGAACTCTTAGCCTGCCAGCTTTTACCATAGAAGCTGGTAGAGTCTGAGGCCTTCAAAAAAAAATTCGCTATTGGGACACCACAGTCGAAGGTACCCGGCCTAAATTTTTTTTCACAAAAGGCAATCCCTGATATGGGATGTAACAGGGATTAAACTGATGAGAATAGTACTACAGAAAATACCACTTATATCGGGTGTGACAGTAAATTGCACGGCGCAGACACAGTCACCGTGGATTAAAACAGAGTGGAGGGAGCCAGCATTTTTTAACCATCTCCCCGTTCGAATAATCAATTCAATAAATGGCCCCCAGATTGGGGACGTTAGAGGGATTAAACTGATGAGAATAGTACTACAGAAAATACCACTCATATCGGGTGTGACAGTAAATTGCACGGCGCAGACGCAGTGACCGTGGATAAAAACAAAGGGGAGGGAGCCAGCGTTTTTTAACCATCTCCCCGTTCGAAAAATCAATTCAATTCACCTTTCGGGGACCCTTGGTGTTGTACGTGGCTGGGTGGAGGAAAAAACCTTCAATGACATCACCGGGATGTGGCTAGCTTGGTATCCAACCTTGTGCAAATGGGGAGTTTGCGGTTGTGCAAATGAACTGTTTGCGGTTGTTTGCGGCGCATCAAAAGGGGAGTTTGGTCTGTCAATGTCTGTGAAGCGGGCGTAACCCTTATCGATACAACCCCATAACCCTGATCGATACAACATCATACCTGATCGTATACACACACTAGATGTTTTAAACCACGTTGTTCAAAAAATTTTTGGATTGTTAGGTGATTTATGCCTTTTATGGATTAAAACCCAACTCTGCGTCAACTATGTAATTTTCCATGGAAGTTTTGCCATGGATCCCCCTCCGGCATGCCACAGTCCAGGTGTTAGTCCCCTTAAAACAACTTTTCCATCACTATTGTGGCCAGAAAGAGTCCCTGTGGGTTTTAAAATTCGCCTGTCTATTGAAGTCTATGGCGGTTCGCCCGGTTCGCCTGTTCGCGAATATTTGCGGAAGTTCGCGTTCGCCGTTCGCGAACGGAAAATTTTATGTTCGCGACATCACTACTGGGGACATGCCATTAGCTCCCTAAAGGCAACAGACTCTACCAAATGGTACAGCAGCAACTACACCACCAGCAACTTGAGTTGTTTCCTCGCCACGCAATCCATTATCAATGGTTGACAATGGCGTGTAGGAGGAGGAGTCTGATTGGGAGATACAGAAAATGAGGATGAAGATGTGAAAGACCCCATACTGCTTGTAGATGTGGCATGGCTGCTGAAACGGATACTGGGAGAAGGAAGAAACATTTTTGCAGTAGCTGACTGCCACCTTTGTTTTCCCACAGGATGGGATGATGCCACGTCATGTAGTTCAATAGAGCTGGGGTGCTTATGTTTTCTGTTTGGCTGCCCATTGCTTATTTTACTCTTAAAGAACTTGCAGTGCTTCTGTCTTCAGACAGTGTGGAGATAAACTTCCAGACAGGAGATACTCATGCTGAGCTAGAGGTAGTAGAGCTTGGCTTAGCTCTTGCACATTTTGGGCTTAATGCACCCACAGTGTCAACAGCATCACGAGATCCCGAAGAAGATATTGCCTTGGCTGACATTTGGGAGGTACATCGCCTCTGATTTTTTTGCTGTTCCTGCCACCACCCTCCTCCTCTGATGTTGCCTTCTCCTCAACACCCCGATCCAGCTCCTTTGTCCTGTCCAACACATAATAGTCATCACCCTCCGCGCCACTTTTATCAGACTGTAAGATATCATGGTGTACCTCCTCCTCCCGTGCTCTGCATTTTCCCCGACTAGCACTATTGCTGCCCCCACCACCAATACCGTGTCTACAGGTGCCACTATTACCACCACCAACACAGCTATGTATGGGGTCCCCAGCCTCCTTCTGACCCTCCTCCTCAGAGCAGTCCAAACAGGGAGACTCTTGATTAAGTACTGTAGGGCATGGTGGGTTTTTCTTGCCATTTCTTAGGAAAAAGGAAAGAACCCCAATAGGAAGTGCCGTGAAGACAGAGATTACTCCACTGAAAGCCCTCTCTACAAGGAGAAGAAGCAGGAGGAATGCTGTGAACCTTGGCTCCATCACATGGTGTCAGACTCAGAAGTCAAAACCACATCATCATGCTGCGACTGAGAGGAGGAGTGAGCCATCCAATCCACAATCTCATTCTCTTTCTCCTTAATGTTAGTGCTGCGTCTTTCTGAAGCCAGGGACAAGTGCTACTGCTAATGCTACTAGTGTTGAGCGAATCGAAGTTGACAAAGTCAAATTCAATCCGAATTTCGGGAAAAAATTTGATTTGTCACAAATGCAAATTTCCTGGTGATTTGTGGTAACAAATCAGATTTTATTTCTAAAATGGCTGCTGAACATTTTACAAAGTCAAAGTAAGAAGCCCAGGAATGAGGGATCTCCCATAATGCCATGCAGCCAGTCAATCAGCAGATAGCCAGCCCCTGTGATGTTATAGCCCTATAAAAAGCCTAATCCTGCCCGGTCTCTGCAACTTTCCAGTGAACTGAGCATAGGGACAGATATGACAAGTCCTAGGGAAAGTCATAAGGAAAGACTTTATTTGAAAAATATTTTTTTTCAACAGTTCAGGGACAACCCTGAGATAGTGTAGGGAGATAATAGGAAGACTTTATTCACACTATAGTGATAGTGCAGGGGCCAATAGAACAGTGCAATGCTTAGCTAAATGAGAAGCCACTCTCCTAAACCTTGCTGCACTAACTGGGGTTAAAAAGTGCTCTAATACTACTGGCTTTAGGTTGTTCACATTCCTTTATACATAAGTAATTCCGTTAATACTTGATTCTGTAATGGCGCTGAAATAGCAGTCTGATACTACTGAGTAGTATGGTGGTTCACATTGTTATTTTATGTAAGTAATTCCATGAATCCTTGATTCTGTAATTGGGGTGAAATTGGAGCCTGATACTACTGATTTTGGGGTGATCACATTCTTTTATACATAAAATAAATCTGTTAATCCATGATTCTGTAATTGGCCCCCTGCTCTGATCACATGACGGTGACGTCACCCCAGGTCCTTCGGCTGTTCAACAGTTCGGGTTGGTGGAAGCCGCCCCTTATGGATTCCATATGCCGCGATAGTGGAAACCATAACGGGATGCGCGAGTTACCACAACCCGAACGTCGAACTTTTTTTTTAAGTTCTCTCATTTCTATTCACATTCTTTTATACATAAGTAAATCCATTCATCCTTGATTCTGTAATTGGGGTGAAATTGCAGCTTGATGCTACTGATGTTGGGGTGTTCAAATTATTTTATACCTAAATTAATCCGTTAATCTTTGATTCTGTAATTGGGATTAAATAGCTGTCTGATACTACTGATTTTGGGGTGAACAGGTTCTATAGCAGGTTCTAGAGCGCTCCTTTATACCTGACACTAACATTGATCTGGACTGACCGTAACTGACCAAATAAGTTACATGTGAACTGATTCTAAGGCCACATGCACACAAACGTATTTTGGGTCCGCGTCCGAGCCACATATTTTGCGTCTCGGCCGCGGACCCATTCACTTCAATGGGGCCGCAAAAGATACGGACAGCACTCCGTGTGCTGTCCGCGTCCTTTGCTCCGTTCCGTGGCCCCGCAAAAAAAATAGAGCATGTCCTATTCTTGTCCGTTTTGCGGACAAGAATAGGCATTTCTACAATTGGCCGCGTTCCGTTCCGCAAATTGCGTAACGGAACGTAGAACAGCTTCTGTGTTTTGCGGATCCACGGTTTGCAGACAGCAAAACATCTATGGTCGTGTGCATGAGGCCTAAGAGTGACGCCTGTCAAATGCATGTCACTACTTCTGGCCACATAGCTAGTGCTGCTACTACCCACATTCCGGCTCTGGGAGAACAAGGCCTGGCCTTGGGTTCTTTCTTTGGAACCCTTCCATATTCCTGACATTTACTGGCCTAAAGTACTCAGTCACACAAAGTATGGAATGGTTTGCAAGTCTTTTTTTTGGAATCTAAAGACAGAGAGACGCAATAATATGTTTTTTCTCTTCCCACAAACACAATGAAGACAGCGCTACTGACAATTGAATTTGCAAATAATACAGTAACAACGCCACTAACAGATTTGGGCCTAATGTCCCTTTGTGTTTAAATGTGCAGATTCTGAAAAAAGCTTTTTCTAGTGTAAAACACAAGCTGTCAATCCCCCCCCCCTTCCTCACACCAACATTTGAACTATCTGAAAATGCACCCACATGGTTAGGTCTGGTATGTTAAGTTATCACCCAGAAATTTAAACTGGTACCCTCATTATTGTAAGGCACACCTATATGCTATTTTCCCAAAGCCAAAAAAAAACAAATTAATTTGAGCTGTGACTAGTATTTCACATTTTCACTCAGAGATTTAAACTGCTACCGTCTGTATTATAAGACACATGTATATTGCTATTTTCCCAAACTCAAAAAAATTGAACTGTACGGAGATGCACCGACACGGATTTTGGCCTTGTATTTAACATTATCACTCCAATTTAAGACGCTACTCTCTGTATCGTAAGACACATGTGTATTGATATTTTCCCAAACCCCCCAAAAATAAAGAAATGTAAACTATTTAATTATTTGTGATGCACCGACATGCAGTTCATATTATCACTCAGAGAGTTAAAATGCTACTCTCTGTATTGTAAGACACAGATATATCTCATATATTGCTATTTTCACACATACACAAACACACACTCCCCAATTAAAATAAAAATAAAAAAATTGAATTGTCCGGAGATGAAACAATATGATTGTCAACCTAGTAGTTCACATTATTACTCTTAACGCTACTGTATTGTATCTGTATTGTAAGACACACATATATTGCTATTTTCACAAACCCCCACAAAAACATGCACATGCACAGACAAGGATTACGGCGCCTAGTAGTTCATGTTATCACTCAGACATTTGAAATGCTACAATGTGTTGTAAGACACACCTAAATTGCTATTTTCACAAACACTGCCACCCCCCTCAAAAAAAAAAGAAGAAGAAAAAGGAATTTGAAATGTCTGGAGATGACATGATATGGATTTTTATTAGTATTTCATGTTTTCACTTAGAGATTTAAAGGGCTACCCTTTAAATTGTAAGATGCCTGTGCTATTTTCCCAAACCCAAATAAAAAAATAAATACATTTGAACTGACTGGAGATGCCCTGACACTGATTTTGGACTGGTATTTCACGTTATCACTCAGAGCCTTAAATCACTACCCTCTGACACACACATATTGCTATATTCCCAAACCTCCAAAAAATAAATAAATGTGAACTGCCTGGAGATGCCCTGGCACAGATTTTGGACTAGTATTTGAGGTGTTTTCACTGAGGTTTCAAATGCGATCTATCCTCTGGATAGTAAAACACGTGTTGTATAGTTTTGAGCTTATATTCCCCCCCCCCCACACACACACACACACACACATACACACACATACACATACACACAATCTGTTTCTGTTAAAACTGTTACTGTTCCTCATACTAGAATAGAAGCTTGATTGTGGCCATACACATATACGCACCCACCTCAATCACAGCCCAACTGCAGCACTGATTGGCTCTATAGATAGATAGATAGATAAATAGATAGATAGATAGATAGATAGATAGAATATATATATATATGTATATATATGTTGACTTCAGTTTAACACCATACATTTAGTGCAATAGACACAAAATATGTTTCTGCTTTGTTTTAGGTCCTGTTATAAGCTGGTACTTGTCCTCCCTGGAATATGAGCCACTGTTGCCAGTAAAAAAGATATATTGTGTAAAAAGATGACATGTGATGGAGGGAAGCCTAGCAGCTATGCCTACAAAAACAGTGTTTCACAGAGAGATCATTTTAAGACTGATATTGATTAGTGTAAGATAGATGCATCTTAGAATGGTATTGTTTGGTGGATCATTAATCTTCATACAGCCTCTCTATGCTTCCCCAAGTGTTTAGCTCTTGATAGTAGGTGATAAATAAAGGAGCACTATTCTTTCACACACAGATGTTTCTGTTGTAAAAAACCCAATATGTCACACTGATATAAAAGTTTAGAAATGTGTGGAAGTTTTTCTAAGATTGTGTATATGTAGAAAATCAGCTAGCAACGTGAAAATCAGCTTCTTCACGGTTTAGTGTTTCCTATTTCAAATGTTTCTAAAAGAAAAAGCTTGTCAGCTATCTCAATGCACACCCATGGAGGAAACTGTCATCATACTTTTCACTAATGACTCCTAAGCTCAGAATGACAACCAATATGGATGAATGTATAGACAATGTGATTAAACTCCTAAGCCACTAAAGAATTTTGAAACAAATAAATAAGCAAACCAAATATATACTAGACATTAACCATAGCTTTAATACTACAGATTAAAATCACAAGTTAAAATAAAGGTCAGGAATGCCAGATGTAGAAGATACTGTCAAACTCTCTCCTTGTACATACAGTGCTCACACATGAAGCAACAAGTATACTACAAGTATACTACAAGTATACTACTGATCACCAAACAAATCAATGAGAAGAAAACATACTAAAATTAAATGAATAATCTAAAAAAGTTCAAATGTCAAAATAATAAAGAAAACAACTGATAAGTTCATAAAAATCTACAGCAAAATGCCAATGCAAATGAATTATAAAGCATTGATCAATACATAATAGTGAAGCACAATTTTTTTTTAGTAAGAATGACCCAAACAGATATAGAAAGCAATAATAAACTGCAAAGTATAAAGTAAACCTGAACCATTCACTAAGAATAACCTGGACCATGGAAGGCCCCTGATGCCAAAGATTTGTTTTGCCATCTACATTTTGAAGGAATAAACAGAGAATTAAATGTACGAGCTAGAGGGGACCACAGTAATTTATTCTTTGTCAAATGCAATTTATCTAAAGTGACACTTCACAGTAGTTTGTTCAGTATCACAAGGCTGCACTCCAAATGTTATTAGTAGTGTTGAGCAAAGGGAAACATTCAAAGTGTAATTCGGTCCGAAATTTAGGAAAACTTAGATTCTGAATAAATCAGAATTTCCTTTCACTTCATGGTAATGTCAGTTTTTCTAAAATGGCGGCTGCACATAACAAATTTAAAGTAAGAAGCCCGGGAACGCGGGATCACCCATAATGCCATGCAGCCAGCTAATCTGCAGATAGCCATCCCCTGTTATGTCACAGCCCTATAAAACCCTCATGCCGTGCAGTCTCCGCCATTGGCCTATGAGCTGAGCATAGGAAGAGACGTGGCAAGCGCGCATGCGCTGGAAACAGTGTTGCTGAAAATGATTAATAGAAGAATATTGGAGAGGGAAAGTCTAGGGAGACTTATTCTGTGTCAGTTTTATTTATTTATTCCTACATTTATTTATTCCTACATCAGCTGTAAATGTAATTCAATACCAATAAGATGGAAGCCTTTATTATTCTGGTGCCAGCGTGCCATCCATTACCATTCAGTCTGCATCCCTTAGGGCAGGGTTCCCCAACTCCAGTCCTCAGGGCCTACTTGCCGATGAGGATTTAGGAGTATCCCACAGAATGAATACCTGTTGTAAATCCTGATGGATGGACACTAATTATATCAGCTTCCCAATACTAAGGAAATCCTGAAAACATGACTGGCAGGTGGGCCCTGAGGACTGGAGTTGAGGACCACTGCCTTAGGGAGGCTAGGTCTAAATGACGATCCTCATCTTTTTCTGGCTTTACTTCTTCCAAATGAAGTCTCCATGTCCTAGAAAAGTCAGCAAGATGCAGAGCGAGGAGGAGATGCATGTTCCTGTCTAATATTCTCATCGATATTAGATGATGTGGAAAAGGAGGAAAAGCAGATGGCAGAAGAAGGGCTCCCACCTGTAGGTCAGGAGACCGCTGGGGTTGGAGAAGTGGGTATACCAGAGCTGATTAATATTCTGTGTTTACTGTCAAATAACCTATAGGAGATTGCAGGCAAGAATAGCAATAATATGCATATTGTCCCCCCAACCTAACCAGCCAAACTCCATACCAGCAACAACCCCTGTTTAAAGGTGCCATGTGGCCATTTACAATTAAGAAAGACTGCACAGTGCACTCTTATTAAATGAAATGCAGCTGTGGGTTAGGAGACTTTAACACTAGCGTTATTCTTTTTTGGTATTGTAATTCGATAAAGGGTCTCAGTACTGGAAAAAATTGCATCAGTTTTGTCCTATTGGATTCTGAATGGAAAGCAATCCGTTCAGTATGCATCAGGATGTCTTCCGTTTCCGTCCGCAGTTGTCGGATCCGGCATTCATTTCCATAGAGATGTATTAATACTGTATCACGTACTAAGTGTTCCGGATATTGCCGCCTTGCCGGATCCGGTATTCCGATCTGCGCATGCATCGGGACATAGGAGCTATTTTTTCCTTTGATCTTTGAAAAAAATGAAATACCGGATCCGTTTTTCCGAATTATATGGATCCGGTATATCACAAAAAAAACAGCTTTCCATTTTTATTCAGTTTGACGGAACCAGCAGGTAGTTCCGTTGCCGGAACTGCCTGCCAGATCTGAACAACGCTAGATTGAAAGTACCCTTAATTGAAGGCGAATTTCTTTACTGCGACATGGCTGCAACTCGCACACAGCATGTCCACTCCGTGTGTCCATACCAGGCAGAGTGGCCTGGGTATACCTGATTTATAGCAATTTGTGACAAATAAATTTGTAACTAGGGTTGAGCGAACTTGTATTTGGCGTCCAAAGTTCGGGTTTGGGTTATTGAAGAATCCCGTTATGGATTCCGCTACCACGGACCATAACAGAATTTGGAATCCATATGGTTATTCTTCAATGAACCCGAACGCTGAACTTAAAAAAACAAGTTTGCGCAACCGTCTTTCACTGCTCTACTTCCTTCTTCTCCTCCACACAGAGCACAGGAGCTCTGCCCCTCATGTCACATGATCATTATACCAGGCCCTTTACCACCTCTTATCCAATCCAGTACTGAGCCACGTCCCCTGCACTGATCACATGACGGTGACGTCACCCCAGGTCCTTAGTGTTGTCCAAGGTTAGGGTTCAAAATTCCATTATGGTCCTTGGTAGTGGAATCCATAATGGGATTCTTCGATAACCCCAACCCAAACTTTGGATGCCGAACTTAAAATACAAGTTAGCTCAACCCTATTTGTAACTAATCAAATTTCTTGGCTCGGTTCGGAAAGGTTGCTGAATCGTATTTTTCAAAGCTGTTCTAATCTTTAGTTATTGGCAATAAAGTTTGGTAATTAGCCTTATGGGTTTTGATAAAAATGATAAAATGTGAAGTTCTTACACGAAAAAATTAAACAGATTGTTTTCATGAATAGTGATGAGCGGCAGGGGCAATATTCGAATTCGCATTATTTCGGAAATATTTGGGTGAATAATCGTCATAAATTCGCGAATTTGTGATTATTTTCTTGATTGCAAAAATGCAATGCAATATGCGCGTGCAATACAGGCGTGGGTCACTATTGCTACATTTTTTAAGCTGCTAGAAGTTTTCTGAGACTGGAGAAAATGGTTCGCACGGCAGAACATTACAATAGCGTTGTATGAAGATAGAATGCTCCGATATATTCGCGATTGCGCAAATCAGCAAATTTTTGCACAATACGTGCAACTTCACATTTTAGCAGGTATGACAACATATTAATGATTGGTGCACTAAGTATTGTTGTGAACTTATGACATCACGGCACAATGTCTGTAGCATGTATGGACAGCAGAACCTATCACGCTACCTAACATCAGCTACACTATATCACAATCTAACCTACACTGACTATCTCCCACTCATGGGCGTAGCTATAGGGGGTGCAGAGGTAGCAGTCGCTACCGGGCCCAGGAGCCTGAGGGGGCCCAAAGACCCTTGTGCCACATAAGAAGACACACAAAGCACTGGGGGAAGGGGGCCCAAGCAGAACTCTTGCACCAGGGCCCATGAGCCGTTAGCTACGCTCCTGCTCCCACTAACTATCTAATGCAATGTAACAGCAAAACACAGAGCACAGCAATGACACTGCTGTCTCTCTGGAACTGGAAAAAAACCTGCAGAAAATGGTTGCTGTGGAGGGTCTTATATGGTAAGGGGTAGGCAACTTTCCTCATGGTTGCTAGGGATGTTGCTAAGCTCAGACGAAGACATTGCAGCCTTCTCATTGGCCCACAAGCAAGAAGCAGGGAGGGATCATGGGTTCAGAGAAAAAAAAACTAGAATGTTCGTGAATAGAAATGTATAGCACTATATTCTAAATCTTTGCGAAGTGGAAATTAGCGATTCGAATATTCGCATCAAACACTATTCATGAAATGATGTTAAAAAAATCACAGGACAAATAATAAAAAAGTGATTACAAAATACTTTAAATCAAAATAATTTGTCAGAAATTGATTTAATGCTTTTGGATAGTGAAAATCTTGACAAAATAGGGATAAATATAGAATATTGCACAGGGGATGTAACATATTAAATGATATTTTAATAAAATACAATATTTCGGAGGCAATTAATGACTTATGAAGAAGTGTTCAGCTGAAAAACACAGCTTTGTAATTGTATTATATTCTGATTAAAAGTTTTAGGAATACTCTTGTTTGAGTGTAGAGTACTCATCTGTACATAGTAGGGGGCTAATTTTTTTTTAACCAACCATTTATATAGAAATATTGGTGATTCACAATTGGATATAACTTGCTCTTTTGCTTTTCCCAATAAAACGTATAAGAGTTTACTGTAATGTGTGTTTCCTTGGAGAGTACTGTATGTTATCACAAAAAAAAAAAAACATTATAGTGCAATGAAATGTGCCAAGAAATTTTTCAGCTACACACCATCTCAGATTCTCAATAACAGAGACTGTGAATTAACAGCATTGATCAGCACAAAGCAAAATGCAAAGTAGAAGAAGGTAAATATACAGTAGTTCATTGGTTTATTAGTCTACAAACTGTGATAAAACTTACTATACTATCCGTGGAAAAATATTCAGTGCATAATTCCACAATGCTAGTTAGATGAATATATGAATTATGCATAATATTATATTATTTTATTATGTATGATAACAACATTTACATCTGGTTGCTGTTCTATGCAGGAAAATTCCCTATTGAACACAAGTAGCTGCGATTTTTATTCTACTTTTCATTATATACCTAAAATATGTTGTGTATACATACATTCTGACTGTAAAAACATGGCATAAGACTGTCAAAAAAGAGCGTGAATTATATAGCAGACAGTGAATTATATAGCAATTACATATTTCAGAGAATTGATTCTCTATAAACAGATATAACATTGCGGCCAAATTTATAGGATAATGACAGCTTTGACTGATTTTTTTTATTGTTCATTTGCTTCCTAAATGCAAAGTTAACCAACTTTTTGAATGATCTAAAATGTGTTAAGATTTTGCTAATGTAGAGTTTGTGTAATATCCCTCTTAGTCCTTAGATTTTAACTAGAGTTGAGCAAACCCGAACTATAAAGTTCGGGTTCGTACTGAATTTTGGAATTTTTGGCATCCGGACCCGAACATTTTCGGTGTTGTTCGGGTTTGTTGTTCGGCAGATTTTATGGCGCTTGTTGAAAATCTGCTGGGCAGCCAATCAACAAGCGTCTAACTACTTTGCCCTTAGAAGCCATCACAGCCATGCCTACTAATGGCATGGCTGTGATTGGCTAAGTGCAGCATGTGACCCAGCCTCTATATAAGCTAGAGTCACGTAGCGCCGCACGTCACTCTGCTGCTCTTAGTGTAGGGACAGGTTGCTGCTGGTGCTCTTAGGGAGAGAATAGGAAACAAGCTTAGCTGATAATATCTGATATCAGAATTGTGTTCACTCAGCGATCTACCTATTTTATTCTTGTGGGTGCAATGGCAGTGTTTTTTTATGAGGCCAATGACAAAGGTTTTTTTTTCTGTGAGTGTTTGGGTCGGCGGCCATTTTGTGCAAGTGACGTGTACTTTCAGCTACATATGTGCCAGGGACAGTAATTGAATCCAGTCTTTTTACTTCATTTGGCAAAATTTACCCATTTTAAGTGCGCCTGCACTGAAAATCTGTCTGAGGAAGGCAAAAATAATACTGTTACTCAGTTTGTGATTTTAGGGACCGAGGGGGTGACAATTTTGTTCTGTAAAGTACCCTGTGCTGCATATATCCTTGTCATTAATTCTATAAATCCATCAGATTCTGGGCATTTTTTTTTTTTTTGTGTGCTAAAAAGTACATTTGCTCTGTGCACTACATTTGTGATAGTGAAAAAAATTATCTGTAAATCCATCTGTTTCATTGTGGGTGAAATTTTTTATTTTATTTTATTTTTTTATTATTAAGTTCCTTTTCTGTCTGCTCAGCAAATCCATCTGTTTCACTGGGGTTGAAAAAAATCCACTTTTTTTCTCCTATAAAGTACCTTATTGCCTTGTACTGCAAATAAAATAAAATAAGTAAATTCCACTAAGACATTGTGGGTGGAAAAAAACACGTAATTTTTGGCACAAAGTAAATTTGTGGCCTGCTCGGCACTAGTGCTAGTAAAAGAATTTCATTTGCATCCATTAGTTTCGCTGGAGTTGAAGAAAACATATTTTGTTGGAATAAATTCCATCCTTTGCCTGCACAGTCAATATGATAGTAAAAAATAATCTGTTAATTTCACTGGAGTTGAAAAAAAAAACACCTTTTTTTCATATAAAGTACCTTATTGCCTTGTACTGCAAATCAAATAAAATCAGTAAATTCCACTGGGACATTGTGGGTGGAAAAAACACAAAATTTTGGGCACTAAGTAATTTTGCGCCATGCTTACTCCTACTGCTAGTGTAAGAAATAATTTACATTCCTCTGTTTAATTTGTGGGTGAAGAAATCATATATTTTGTTGAAATAAATTCCGTATTCTGCCTGCACAGCCAATCTGCTAGTGAAAAATAATCAGTAAATCCATCTGTGTCACTGGGGGTTAAAAAATCCTTTTTTTTTTCCTACAAAGTATCTTATTGCCTTACTGCAAAACAAACAAAATCAGTAAATTCCACTGGGATATTGTAGTTGAAAATTTTATTTTATTTTTTGCCATAAAGTAACCCTGAGGCCTGCGCTGTGTATCTGACATTTAAAAAAAAAAAAACAGTAAACCCATCTATTAGATTGTGGGTGGACATTGCAATGGTTGTTAGGCCAGTCATTTACAAGTGGCTTGGAGGTGGTGTTCCTGCTGCACTACATACCTGACTTGGCAATATATATTCTGTAAATTAGGTGGCATACTGAGGAATCTGTGCCCCTCATTTCTTTCAAAGTGGTGTGGCCTTAACCAATCTTTTATCTTTATCACACTACCAGGGCCTATTGGGCAGGGAACAAAGCGTAATAAATTCATCTGTCACTTAGATGTGTGACCTAAACCAATATTTTCTGTTTATGACACGGGCACGGCATACCTGCCAGGGAACAAGTGTTATTATTTGGTTGACCGAAAAGAATGAGGATGGGGTCAAATAAGGGACGTACTCCTTATTTGTTTACAAGTACCCCTGCACTGCATACCTGACTTGGAAATATATTCAGTAAATCTGTTGGTGTTCAGATTGTTTGCTGATCTGTACCCTTTCTCTCTGTGAAAGTACCCGTGCACTGCATACCTGACTTGGAAAAATGTTCAGTAAATTTGTTGACGTGAAGATGGTTGGGGGATCTGTGCCCCTTCTTTCTTTCAAAGTACCCCTGCACTGCAGAACAGACAGGGAACTTAATTCATTACAATTGGCGGTTACATTGTTGCCTAAGATAAAGTCTTTTTTGGCTGTGAATCCAAATGTAGTCGGCAACAACAATGTGTTTGGTTTTCTATGTGTTTTTTTTTTTTTACAAATTGGGGTAGACCACAAAATATAGGGAAATATAAAAAACAAAACAAAGAGTAAGTGCACTGTGGTATAACAATGGTTGGGTGAGGCCAGTATACTTGTTCATTCTGCATAAGGTACGAACAAGTCAAGTGGGAACCATGCCTGGTTGTTTTTAATGAACATGAGATTGTCCACATTGGTTGTGGACAGCAGGCTGCGCTTGTCTGTGATAACGCCCCCAGCCATGCTAAACACACGTTCAGACAATACACTGGCTGCAGGGCAGGCCAGCACCTCCACGGTGTAAAGGTCAAGCTCAGGCTATTTGCCCAATTTGGAGACCCAGAAGTTGAATGCGGCAGACCCAGTGGCGTAGCTATAAATGACTGGGCCCAACAGCACATTTTTAAATAGGACTGCACTCGCCCAGTAATTTTTTCGCAACTTTCAAGCCACTCTTCTTCCTGTGGCTACTAAAGATGGCTCTCTCAGACCAGGCCGCAGCTGTTCCATCCATTTTCTACACTGTCTATACTGCCATTGTATATTATTTAATTGTACTTTTAAGGGTCCCTGACAAAGTCTTTTAGTCCTCCTCCTCCTGGATGTGCCCCTTCTGGGTCAGGGCCCCAAAACAGCCGCCTTCCCTGCATCTCCTGTAGCTACGCCCCCGGGCAGACTATTCCACCATTTTGCCGAAATGCTGCCTCTTGCTAAGACGTCCCATATCTGCTGTTGTTGTTGCTGGTTGTTGTGGCGTGGTGACAAAGCTTTTCCACATTTCGACCATGCTAACTCTGCCTTCTGAAGTGCGGGCGGTGACCCAGCTGCGTTGGTGACTTCTTTCTCCTCCTCCACTGCTTTCGCCTTATGCTTCCCCTGAGCCCCCGGTGTCAGGTGTGAATGCCATCAGCAGCGCGTCTACCAGCGTTCGCTTCTTCCAATCACGCTTCAGTGACGGAAATAAGGACGACACGTTGTCCTTGTAACGAGGATCTACTAGCAGGGTAAACACCAAGTGATCAGCACAAGTTAGAATGTGGGTGTAACTCGCCAGTCGTTGCGCAGTCACTGCAGCATGTAGTCGGTCATGTTTTCCTGGCTGCCCAGAGGCCGCGCATGCGCAGATCTGTATTCATTAGATTCGCGTCTCAAATAGACGCTGCACAAAAGAATATAGATCTGCACATGCGCGGCTGCGACTGTGCATGCGCAGATCTATATTCTTTTGTGCAGCATCTATTTGAGAAGAGGATCTAAGCAATACTTATCTGCGCATGCGCAGCCGCCCGGCGCCGTGCGCGCTCATATGTACAAGAAGAACCCGGACACTCCATCGCACAAGTTCTTGTGCGCAAGCGCGGCCCATGGATGCGGCAGGCGATAGGTGGCCGTATCCATGGGATACCAAGACAGGAGGAAAAATCTAATTTGGGGGAAAATAGTAAGTATTTTTTAATAAGTTATATTTAGTTATATTTATTTGTAAATGTGCGTTACGGAGTGGTTTGAGTGAAATGGGGGGTTGTAGGGTGGGAGGCTGGTCAGATTAATTTTCTCTTTTTTAATTGTTCCTTGTATACTTTTTATTACCACTAATAATACAAAGTCCTGATAACCGTGGAAATGTTACCCAACAATTTAACCGACAAATTTATTATTTACCTGTCACATCTGCAGCCCAGGCCCCAGGGGTCCTTGACCACCAATAAAAGTGAATTTGTCCCACCAGAATCTAAGAGCTTGAATAACTTATTTGATTTTTACTGTCAGGTGTTCAGGAATTTCTGCACCAACAAATTCAGCACATGTGCCGGGCAAGGGATGTGTGTCAAACCGGCTAGGCCCAGAGCTGCTACGAGATTTCACCCATTATCGCACACCACCAGGCCGGGCTTGAGGCTCATTGGCACCAACCACTCATCGGTCTGTTGTTCCATGCCCGTCCACAGCTCCTACGCAGTGTGGGGTTTGTCCCCCAAACCAATGATTTACAGAACAGCCTTCTTTCGTTTCCCCATGGCTGTGCTGATGTTAGTGGTGAAGCTGGTATGCTGAGCAGATGAAGAGGTGGTACAGGAGGAGCAAGCAGAGGAGGAGGAGAAGGAGGCAACAGGAGGCAAAGTGAAATGCCCTGCAATCCTCGGTGGCAGAAGGACATGCGACAAACTGATATCTGTCTCAGGCCCAGCCGCCACTGCATTTACCCAGTGTGCTGTTAGGGAGATATAATGTCCCTGCCCGTGCTTACTGTTTAGCATACCAGTGGTTATGTGGACCTTGCCACAGGTGGCATTGCACAGTGCGAACCTGATTTGGTCTGCAACTTGGTTGTGCAGAGCAGGGATGGCTCACCTGGAAAAGTAGTGGCGGCTGGGCAACCCGTACTGAGGGACAGCCACCGCCATAAGGTTTTTAAAACTCTCCATACATCTCTACCAGCATGTTTATAGCTTTGTTTGTTCATTTAGTTTATCTGAGTTATAGTTATTTAAATATGTTTCTAAGTAAATTTTGTAGGAGAGTCCCAGGGATAATAATGGACGGACGATACGTGCCACCAGAGGTTCTTGCCTCGGTGGAGTAAGAACCGGATCATTGCGGTTACAGCTGGTGCAGCGTGTCCGGGCCGATTCTTACTGGGAACAGGTAAAGAGCATGATGGATGTCTGTTCCGCACGGCCAGCCCAGGTTTTTGGTGGAGCTGGGCCTTTGAAGAACCCACCCTGCTGAGGATGGGGGTGGGCTGTGTATTGCTATGCTGGAGTTGTTGAGAAACAGAGTTAGTGCTGCTCAAGGAGAGAGACTGGGCGCAGCACAAACTGAAGGATAGCCCTGGCACCTGTGGTGCCACTAGCCGCAGGGGCTCTGGCCTGAGGTAGACAAAGACAGGTAGCCTAGAAGCCTGTAGGAACGGTGGGGTCTGTCCAGAAATAAGGGGACTCAAACCTGCGGTTTATTTGTTAGAGAAGGACTTTTGTTTTATGCACTATGTGAATATGCACCTGTGTGGTCTGCACATTGCTTGTTATGCCTTTGGTGTGAATAAAGTCACTGTGTACCACAAAGACTGTCTGTGATTGCCTTAATACTGTCGCCGCTACCGTAGCCTACCACGAGCACATCCCCACAATTTGTAAATAGTTAGTGAATAAGCATTAATGAGTGGTTTGAGTGAAATGGGGGTGGGAGGCTAGTAGGTTTGAGTTTCTCTTTTTTAAATGTTCTTTGTATATTTTTTTTTACTATTTATAATAAAAAGTTCTGATAACCATGGAAATGTTAACCAAACGATGGGCACAGATGGCGTTGCGCTGTGCATACCTGATTTTGTCCGCCAATTGTTTGTTCAGGGAAGGGATGGCTCACCTGGAAAAGTAGTGGCGGGAAACCATGTACTGTGGGACAGCCAACACCATAAGGTTTTTAAAAGTCTACAACCATCTCCACCAGACAGAATAACAGCATTTCAAAGGACCAGGAATTTTGAAATGCTGGCATTCAGGGCTAGGGATCGCGGGTGGGTAGGGGGGTACTTCCTCTTTCTATTTCTCCTCTCCAGTGTTTGGGAGAAGAACAGCTGAACACTTCCATGGGATATGGTGGAGATGCTTGGCGGCGGTGACAGATGTGGTGGCGTTGCTGCCACCTCCTCTGTTTGCTGGTTGGCTGGTGCCACTGCCGCTGTCACTCACTTGGGCTCAGGTTTAGAACATTTGTTTTTTATTTTAATTTATTTTATGTTTTTGTAAGTTATTTCCCTATCCAAATTTGTTTGCAGGGCACTTGTCCTACTCTTAATACCATTTGCTTCCATTTTCTAGCCCTCTAGCCCTTATCAGGACCATTTTAGTGCCCCAAAGTTCAGGTCCCCATTGAATTCAATGGGGTTCGGGGTCAAGTTTAGGTCAAGTTCGGATCCCGAATCCGAACTTTTTTATGAAAGTTCCGGTGAACCCGAACTTCCAGGTGTTCGCTCAACTCTAATTCTAACAAAAATCTAATCGCAAAATGCTCCTGGCTAAATATGCTCTGGCTGGTCTCCTCCTAGTAAATTGTCTTGAAAAAATCGAACTGTCCAAAGTGGACTTCGAAACGAATTTTAGGGAAATTTTGATTCGCCGCAAAACGAATCACCTCGTGCTTCAAAGTAGCAAATCGATTTTCTCTAATATGGGGTAAAAAAAGAAAAACAATACTCACCTCATCCCTTTGAGTGCGAAGAGCCAACCACCACCATCTCTATTGAAGGTCCTTTGCGAAATCTCGTGCGCAATGGCGTATGATGTTACCACACCGGCCAAGTCACGTTAAATGCAAGATTTTGCGCTGGATCATCAATCAAGATGGTGGTGATGAGCACATTGCGATCAAATGGATGAGGTAATTATGATTTTGTTTTCCTTTTTTTTTATAATAGACCTTAATATTAGTGTCAGATGCCACGATCAGTGATAACCAGGTACAATGACCGGGAGCTACGCAAATGCCGTTCCCTTTCATTACACCCACAACTTACAAAGAAATGCGCTTCATGACAAAGTAATTCATCACAAAGCAAAATTTTTTGAAATTCACCAAAGCAGTCAAATCGAACTTTCAAGAACTTCGCTCATCTCTAGTGGTAAAGACAGCAACAGGGAGGGAAAGGTAGTTGTACATGGAATATCAGAGTGGAGAGAGAAAAGGTCTCAAATTTGGTCAAGGGTTTCTGGGGTGAGAAGATCACTTAGCCTGAACTGTATCACAGTGTAGATAGAAAAGAAAATATGGCAGTCTCCTAGAAGAAAGATCACAGCCTTTGTTTAGCATCACTGTCATTCATTGGCTTTACAATTTGAATCCGTGCAGGAATAAAGCTGTGTTTATGCATGAGCTAGTGAAGGCAGCAGCATCCTGGACACACACCTCATATCTAGGAAGTATTACTGAAAGAGAAACATTCACTAAAACTAGGAGCAGGTTGCAAACTGAATAGCAGTTGGTCTGAAAATTAATTACTTGAGATTTCTGGCTGAAACCTAGTGCAACTTTTTAAACTCAAGGAAAACACCAACATATGTAAAATTCATGTTTCCATGTGTATAGCCTTTAATATGTCAGAATGTTTGAAAACTAAAAAGGTAATAAACTCTGTTCCCTCTCTGATCAACTACCCAGCTCTGTCAAAATTTCTGTTGAATCACGCTGCTTTGCTTGGTCCCCAAAATTAGACTAGTCAAACTTTGGTTCGCTGATAGGCCTCATTGTATGCCATGATGACACCCAATATGCAGCTTAAAGGGGTTGTCTCATCTGATAAAGTCATAGTTATTATATGATGTATATGATGCCATTTGCAGTCACTTTGTAATGTACTTCTATTTTCTATATGGCTTCTCTTCCCCATTTTCTTTTATTATAGCTTCCTTTAGACCCTCCTCATCTCTAGGTGTTACGGCCACCACTGGAAAGCAGTTGTGGTGGCCGGGCTTGCGCACTTGGAGAGAAATATCCGGCCTTTCTGGTGGCCGGGAATTGCAGGAGCAAGCGTACATAGAGGCCAATGTATGCACATTCGCTCCCATTCCCGGCCACCTCGTACTGTATGTATTCTTGGATTAGCTCCTGCACCTGGCCACCTCGTTCTTCCTATAGAACAGCTTTGGGGCATGCTAGGAGGGTAAATAGTATAACAGGTTCGGGGCCTGCGCAAATAGCCCCAAACCTGTAATATACAGATGGTAAGTGCTGGCTATCATCTTGTGAAAGATGACTGTAGGAAGCTACAAGTCTGACCTGATAGTTTTCTACACCGTGTGTAGTAAGCTATAGGGTGCCTGTGTGAGCGTGCATGGAGAGGCAAGGGTTACTGTCAGTTAGGACGAGAAGCCCCGCCCCGCTCCAGCTCAGAAAGAAGCCTACAGCGCAGCAGAGATGCTGGGAAGGCAGAAGGTGAGACAACGCCTTTAATTGCCAGGAATTGAATATCCTCCTATTTGGATGTTTTTTTAATTTAGAGGAACTCTGCCTAAAAAATATATGCAAACAGAATATATTCTGTTCCTTCATGCTATAATATTTTCAATAAACTGTTCTATGGCCTTTTCTGGGGCATCATAACTTGAAACCACATTTCACATTGTTGCCACATACAGGAAGATTGGACGAATTAGGGTGGCTCACTGTATTACCAAGCTCCTTGTGCCAATTGGCGGTCCACTAGCATCCCACTGAGATAAAGTTCCTTGTTCTTACAGATCTATACCTGTGTCTCATTTGAACACCTCCATTAGGCATCACTAATAATGATTGCCACATTTCATTTTTACTTTATTTTTACACCAACAATGTACAGGGTTGGGAAAGTAAATGCTCTGGTACCAAAGGCATTACAATCATTGTCATTCTGGGACACATACAATACTCTTGATTTCTGTACCTCAACAGAAACTGAACAGCACCAAATATAGTTAGGGAGAAAGTTTTATAATGATGGTAAGGACACACTGAGGTGCCGTGCAACAGCCAAAACAAAGTAATTACTGAATAATGTCAGCACAATAGAATTGCCTCACCAAAGTGCAAATTATTCTTCTGAATAGTAGGCACAGTTTTTGAGCATTACACAAACCAAAGTACAGCGTAACAGGGCCAAACTCACAGGCGAAAACTGGTGGCAAGGGAGACTTTGGAAGCTTCCCCTCAGATTTGATGTCTAACAATATTTTACTAGTCCAGAAGAATATTCCAGCTCATTCTTGGTCCTCTGAAGGCCTGCACTATTTCTTAACCCTGGGTACAGATGTAGCCTTTTTATACAGTTGCGGTGTTACAGGGCACTGGTGGTGCAACACCTTTGCACTATCTACACCATCAGTGCCCTGCAGTGCTGCTATGCCATCCCACACTGGCACCAGCCACTCTCAGCTTTTTTTAAACCACATCTTTGCCTGCTTTTGACTTGGACCATCAGACTACAGTCAATAGACCCCGATAACACTTATTGCCATTTTTGAAACTGAATTCCATCTTTCGCTCAAGTGTGCCATGGTCCACTGATTGGAAAGATTTGCCTTCCACATTGCACCGAACACTAATCAACACAGAGTTCGGTCCTTTCTACTCTTCCTTACAGACACACCTTTCATTTAGATGAACACATCAACTAACTTTTAACTGCATACTTTAGTAATTTTTTTTTTCATTCTACATGCAAGGTATATCATCAGTAATGTGAAACATGCCTATTGTTGTTCAACCCATAAGTAACACACCTCAATGGCAAGTGATGGCTCCAAATAGGGTTGTCTTATGCTAGACCTTTGAGGCTTACTTTTATGACAGAGCCTTTATCTAGCCAACTAGTACCCTATGGGGCCACTACTACTCTGGTAATGTACTGGTCCCTGAAGCAGATCCTGCTCTCCAAAAAGAAGGGGACTTACAACTTCCAGTAACTACTGTTTGTCTGAATACTACATGTAAAAACTCTGTATGTATCTGTGTTAGTTATTAGTGTTGAGCACGAATATTCGAATTGCGAATATCACCACTTTGAGAATTCGCAAATATTTAGAATATAGTGCTATATATTCGTATTTGCGAATAGTGTTGATCGCGAATATTCTATTCGCAAATTTTTATCGTAAATATATTACATGCCGATTTTCACAATCAAGTAAATAATGACTGGAGATCACGAATTCTCGAATTTGCTAATTTATGGTGAATATTCGGCCAAAAATTAGCAAAATTCATTACTATTAGTTATCTGTGTATAGATAGATAGATATACTGTAAAATGGCAGTTATATAAACACTGACCTTTCCTTTTTTAGCCTTTTCAATATAAAACTAAAGCAAACAAAAATTCACATTTTATGGTACATCATTTATTAAACAGGGTTTAATTATTCATTGTTATTCTATGATTAATTAATTTAATTCCCTAGGTTTTAATGCACTGCCTCTTGTCTATTTAGTTTAACATTCACACATTTGCTACTACAGTTCTTTGATGTATGAGTTTAATCTATTTTTATTGTTAGGTTTGTCATACTGCCATATGCAAGTAGCAAATTATTCACCTTAAAACCACATCTAAGGTTTTTTATTCCTTATTTTCTTTCTTCATTGCATCACTTTCATTGTTCATCTTTTCCCTATAGTCCTGCAACACAATTGTATAACTAATCTGGCTATCTATTATTTCTAGATGAACTGGTAATAGCAAAGTAGATGAAGAGTTTGTTAGCAAGGTCATTTAAACAACCAGCAAAGCTGAAGCATAGTTCCTGCAGGGACTATTTTATATTGGGAAATGTCAAGGCAAAATGGCAAGCATAATCATTACTATAATGTTATGTGTAATCTAGTGGGAGAGAAAAGTGCAGTGAAGTTAGCTTGTATATCATTAAATCCAATACCAGAGAGGCTTATATGTTATGTGCTTCATTGTACAGATACATTTAGTTGCATTAAAATGATTCAATTATTTATTAATCTTCATGTTTGAATTATTACATTGTATATAATAGTCACCTTTATATTACCCATATGAAATTGGGTAGAAACTCAGTCTTTTTGACAGAAAAAATATATATATTGTATATCAAAACAATAAATATTAAATTATTCCCGAAAGATTTCAACTATAGCGTGCAGAAATTGAAACAAACTTGACTAGTGCTGGCAGATTGTAAACCTACTTTTATAGGGTTCACATAATACTGTATAATGCAAAGCAATGCTTTAGATATTTATCACCCTGAGGAAGACACTACAGGGATCATATAATAAAACAGATGCAAAGAAAAAG
This sequence comes from Bufotes viridis, assembly GCA_033119425.1. Taxonomy (NCBI): domain Eukaryota; kingdom Metazoa; phylum Chordata; class Amphibia; order Anura; family Bufonidae; genus Bufotes; species Bufotes viridis. The sequence goes on along the minus strand of CM065591.1, from coordinate 357,112,913 downwards.
CATCCTTGCTGCCCATAGCAAAAAAATTAGTGTCAGTGTTTAACACCTTATTCATAGTTAAGCGAACAGTCATGTAGCCGCAGGTTGTGCTCCCAGTTGCTAGTGACAGCCAGGCGACTAAGATGGCCAAAATGCTTTTTCATTTTTTCTCTTACCTACAGTAGTTTATTCTGCAGCTTGACTTCAGTAACAAAAAAAAAGGTTAGTTAAAGAGGTTGTCTCACTTCAGCAAATGCCAGTTATCATGAAGACAAAGTTAATACAAGGCACTTACTAATGTATTGCGATTGTCCATATTTCCTCCTTTGCTGGCTTGAATCATTTTCCCATTGAGTTATACACTGCTCATTTCCACTGGTTACAACCACTGTTGCAGTGCAGATAAGAGGTGACCGGGACAGGAGATGCTGTGCATGTGTATATATACGCTCTCCCATGGTCCCCACATTGGCCAGTGTTTTTCCTATAGCTTTCATGCACAGCCGCTGCTACTGGATTGCAGGGTGGTCATAACAATGGAATAGACCAGTGTATAATGTAGTTGAAAAATGAATCAAGCCAGCAAAGGAGGCAATATGGAGAATCACATTACATTAGTAAGTGGCTTGTATTTACTTTGATACATGATGAATACATGATAAATGCCATTTGCTGAAGTGAGAACCCCAGAAATATAGATTATATCTACTATTCTGTAGACATGCTTTCTACAATCACATTCTAAGGGTCCATTCACACGTCCGTAGGTGTTTTGCGGTCCCAAATTGCGGATCCACAAAATACAGGCACCGGCAATGTGCGTTCCGCATTTCGCGGGTACCGCACATTGCCGGCACTATAATAGAAAATGCCTTTTCTTGTCCGTAGTTGCAGACAAGAATAGGACATGTTCTATTTTTTTCGGGAACGGAATTGCAGATCCGGAAATGTGGTTGCGGACAGCACATAGTGTGCTGTCCGCATCCGTTCCAGCCCCATTGAAAATTTCTCTTTAATAAGCTCTATGACAAACTTCTATTTTCTGAAAATTTTCAACTATCCAGTTACTGATTGTATCTCCCATGTGTGAACAAGGCCTCAGATTTTGTAACACACCACGCAGTAGCATGTGCTATGCTTTTTCATAAAGCTTCAAAAAAGTGTCCCTTATCGGGAGCAGATGAGGTTTAAACACACACAGTTATATAGGATAAAAAAATAAATTAAAATAAACAGTAGCTCAAAAAATAAACAGTAGCTCAAACATCCAACAATTATGCTTTGACTGGGTCAGAATGCCTGTCCAAATAACAAGCACAATTATCAGAAGAAAAAGTAGCTTGCTCTGAACATTCCTAGAAAAAGTATCCCTTTTAATTGGGAGCAGCAGCAGTACAGTGTGGATGTGGAAAGTGTGGGATGTTAGAAGCACGTCGGCAAAGTAGTAGCAGCAGCACAAGCATACGTACAAGGCACTAGATCATCTGTCTATAGGTAGTAGTAGTAGTAGTGTCACATTTAAGTGTAATGCAACAATTATACGAGGAATTGAACAGAAGTGAACAGAAGGTAAACCATTTTCTACAAAGATCATTATACTATCATCTTTAACATCAACATTTTTCACTTATGTTTACCACGATTACCTTCATATCCCTTAACCCCACTATTCCAAAACCTGACAACGAGCTATTTATCTTACCTTCCCTACTATCCTCTCACCTGGCCACTTCTGCTCAACTCCTCCTACACACTCAGATCTTCTAATCTAAACATGGTCAGCCACCTCTTGCTCTATCCTACACTCACTTGCTAACCCTCTCTCAACTTCTACTTATTGCTGGAGGTATATCTCCTAATCCAGGCCCCCCTAGCTTTGTCCCCACCATTTTATCTCCCCTCGGTTACAAAGCCCCTGCCAGTAACTGCACTCATTCCTCTAACCTCATACCCATTCAGCCATTTGCATTCTATTTGCAACAAACTTTCCTACATCAATGACCTCTTTTTCTCCAATAAATTTTTATTCCTGGGCCTCACAGAAACGTGTCTGACACCAACAGACGCAGCCTCCCCTGCTTCACTATCCTATGGGAACCTTCAGTTTACTTATACCCCCTGCCCAGACCGACATTGTGGTGGTGTCGGCCTCCTCTTATCAGGGAACTGATCCTTCAATCCATCTCCACCCTTTCAAAACCTCCCCTCTTTCGTAGTCTACTCCGTCCACATCTTTTCTCCCTGCAATCTTCAAATAGCCTTCCTCTACTGTCCACCAGGCCCTGCTTCTACCTTTCTCGACCATTTCAATACCTGGCTTCTTCACTTCCTCTCTGCTGATATTTCCTCCATTATCATGGGGGATTTTAACATCCCTATTGACACACAAAACTCAAACGCCTTTAAACTCCTATCTCTTACTGCGTCCTTTGGACTCACACAATGGTCCTCCACAGCCACCCACAGAGACGGACACACGCTAGACCTTGTCTTTACCTGCCTCTGTTCCCTATCTAATCTCTCAAACTCTCTTCTCCCCCTCTCAGATGGCAATCTTCTTAGATTTTCATCCACTCTCTCCTCAATTACTCCTCCAGTCCATAAACTACCACACTCTCGCAGAAATCTCAAATACCTCTCCATTCACACACTCTCAGACTCTCTCTCACCGCTATCCACCATATCTTTAGACCATGACACTGACACAGCCGCTACTTTTTACAACACCACAATTACTTCAGCCCTGGACTCAGTCGCCCCTCTCACACACACCACAACCCAGCAGTCGACAACCCTGGAACACTAATCAGGCAAAAAAAGAGACAAGCTTCCAGAGTTGCATAACGGCATCGGAAAAAAACCCACTTCAAGGAGGACTTTATCTCATACAAAGAAGCTGTTCTCACATTCAAGTCTGCACTCGCCTCTTCTAAACAGAACTCCTTCACTACTCTCATATCATCTTTCTCCCGTAATCCCAAACAAATGTTTAATACCTTTAACTCTCTACTCTGTCCCCTGTGCCCCCTCCTACACCCCACATTTCAGCTGAAGACTTTGCCTCTTATTTCAGAAATAAAATCGATAAAATGCGTGAAAAACTGTAAACACCCCCTACTAGTATCTCTACACAGCCAGTCAAAACTTTCCAACTTAGTCTCCTAGTCCCACCTCACCACTTGTGCCCTTGACCCAATCCCATCCCACCTTATCCCTAACCTCACCATTATACAGTAGTTTTCCCTGCCCTAAACCACCTCTTCAACCTATCGCCAACCACTGGAATCTTCCCTTCCTGTTTCAAACATGCAACAGTCACATCCATACTTAAGAAACCTTCCCTGGACCCATCCTCTTTATCCAGCTATTGTCCCATTTCACTGCTCTCATTTGCATCCAAACTCCTAGAACAACATGTCCATCTCGAATTGTCCTCTCATCCCACTCACTTTTTTATCAGATGCAATCCGGTTTCAGACCAAATCACTGCAATGAAACTACCCTAACCAAAGTCGCCAATGATCTGCTAGCTGCCAAAGCTAAACGTCACTACTCTGTGCTTCTCCTTCCTCATAACTTACCAAAAGAACCTTCAGCATTTACCATTCATACACTACCTCCTCAACATGCCCACTTTCTGTTGGTATGCCTCAAGGCTCTGACCTGGGTCCCCTGCTTTTCTCTACATATACATTCAGCCTGGGCAGCTCATAGAGTCCCATGGCTTCCAATACCACCTCTATGCTGACGACACTCAAATCTACCTCTCCGGGCCAGATGTTGCTTCCCTTCTATGCAGAATCCCAGCATATCTGTCAGCAATATGTTTATTCTTCTCTTCCCGCTTCCTAAAACTCAACATGAGAAAACTGAATTAATTGTCTTTCCCCCATGTCACTCAGCCCCCCTATCTGACCTGTCCGTCACAGTTAATAGCACAACACTTTCCCAGTCTCGCTGGTCCACTGCCGGGGGCAATACTGGATTATGCCATGTCCTTTAAGCCACACATCCAAACCCTCACCTCTACTTCCAACTTAATAACATCTCTCGTATTTGGACCTTCCTCACCTATGAGTCAACTAAAATACTAGTGCATGCTCTTGTCATCTCTCGCCTGGACTACTGCAACATCCTCCTGTGTAGCCTCCCATCAAGTGGTCTCATTCACCTCCAATCTATTCTCAACTCTTCTGCCAGGTTAATCGACCTCTCCCCTTCTCCTTTGCCTCTCCCCTCTGCCAATCTCTTCACTGGCTCCCCATTGCCCAGAAAATTCAATTTAAAATACTTACAACTACATATAAGGCCGTCCTCAACCTGTCCCCCTCCTTACATCTCTGACCTGCTTTCTTGATACATCCCCACACGTAATCTCAGATCCTCACAGGACCTCCTCAGCTTTCCTGTCATCTGTTCCTCACAAAATCGACTACAAGATTTCTCACGTGACTCTCCCCTACTCTGGGACGCAACACATAAGACTCTCCCCCAACATCCAAAGCTTCAAGAGTAACCAGGAAAGCCCACCATCTGAATTGAGCATGCTGCCACCACACAGCCACATAAGCAGCCTATACCCTCACCTACTGTGTTCTCCCCTTCCCTTATAGATTGTAAGCTCTTGCTGGCAGGGTCCACTACCCCTCTGTACCAGTCTGTTAATAGTTTCTTTTTTACTGCGTTTTTTATTTCTGTGTAACCCCAGCTGGATGTACAGCGCCATGGAATTAATTGTGCTTTAAAATAAATAATAATAATAATAATAATAATAATAATGGTGTTAATAGTAGTGATGAGCGGCAGGGGCAATATTCGAATTCGCGATATTTCGCCAATATTTGGGCGAATATTCGCCATATATTCGAAAATTCGCAAATTCTTAATCTCCAGACATTATTTTCTTGATTACGAAAATTTGCATAAATTTGCATAAAATTCACATAAACTGGCATTTTAAAGATACGGATTTTCATGCAAATATTATGCACATTTTTATGCAAATTTATGCAGATTTTTATGCAGATTTTTGCAATCAGAAAATAATGACATTATTTTCTTGCTTGCGAAAATTTGCATATAAAAAATTCGCATAAAAACGAATATTCGCAATTGCGAATATATTTTGCGATATTCTAAATATTCGGGAATTCTCGAAGTGCCGATATTCGCGATTAAAATTCGCAATTCGAAAATTAGTGATCAACACAAGTTAATAGTGGTGGCAGTAGGGGATTAGCAGCGAGGAGTAGGAACTGCGGAAGTGGCGGTAGCAGCAGCCATGTGGTACATGTTGGCAGGCATGCATCAGTAGTGGCATGATGGAGGCAGCAGCAGTATAGAACATGATGGTAGATGGGCAACATGATGGTAGGCAAGAAGGCAGCCAGATAGACAGCAACATGGGGCACCATCAGCAAAGCCAGATGTATTTATCCTGCCTCAGCAGAAGGCGTGAGAAAATTCTCCCTAATTCAGACTTGGTTTATTTTGACAAAAGTGATGGTTTTTGGACACTGGCGGAAGAGAACTTGGTCCGTTTGGGTCACACTCTCTACAGCACTGAAAACCCTCTCCAAGATGACACTGAAGGCTAGTCAAGAAAGAAGACAAACAGCATACTTTTCCATTTTGTCTACTGTTCCACTCTGCGCAGGAGAAAGACAAGAGTGTAGGTAGGCCATAAACTGGGCATTGAGGCAGGAGGTCTTGGTTTGCTGATGTGCTTGAGTTGTGCTGCTTGTGGTGGCAGAAGGTGCATGAATCTGCAGAAGGTGGGGACAAAACTGTGGCAAGCTGCATACACAGTGTTATCTAGTTATAATGTAATTTAGCCTCTCTCTTGGAGGGAGGAAAATATTCCTCCATTTTGTTTTGATGGTAAGGATCCAAAAGCATGTCTATCCAGTTATAATCAGACTGCTTGATGTGAATGACATGCCTCTCAATGTGTAAACAGGCAAGCATACAGCTTGCCATTCTGGCTCCACCCTCCACTGAGACGATTGTTTGTCATGGCCAGTGACATCATCCTCCTGCTCCTCCATTTCCTGCTCCTTATCTTCCTCCTCCTGTGGCAGCTCCTGATTCTCATCCTCCTCCATTGGAGTACTTTGTAACTTGTGGGTCCTCAACAACTACAGGGTGGACAGCAAGATGCATTAGATGTTCTTCTCCCCCATTTCCCCTGCTGCATGAACATCTGTTCTAAGATAAATATAAGGAGGATGATATCGCTTTCCTGTTGGAGTCGGCAGGGTGACAGCAAACAAGATGTTTGCTGCTTGATGTACTTATGCAATTGCTTAAGGCTGATCAGCTCCAGCACCACATGGCAAAGTTTGACTTGACACATGTGATAGGAAGGGGAGTGAGATTGATGCTGTGCCCTCTGCTGTTGGGGACGGGTGCGTGTTCATGGAAGAGGGGGAGGACGCGGATAAGTGCCTGGTGTGGGAGACAAAACCAATACAATCATGATGGGGTCAAAAGAACCTAGCCTTGTTACTGGGGCGCTGCCTTGCCGCTGCCACAAAAATATTGACCCAGTGGGCCGTGAAAGACATGTACCGTTCCTGCCTGTAACAGCTGCTCCAGGTGTCCACCATGACATGTACCTTGTCACACAGCAACAGTCACAAGGAGCCCACGTTCTCTTGCACATCATGTACAAGGCAGGGGTGGCTCTTTGGGAGAAATAATGATGTGAAAAACATGGTACTGCTCGTGGATGCGATCTGGCTGACGCAAGGGAGACAGGGAGAAGGAGGAAACTTTTGTTGCAGTAGCTGGTGGCCGCCTCTGTTTGCCCATGGGATGATGCTACTTCATGTGGTTCAATAGAGCTGTGTTGCCTATGTTTATGTATGCCTGTCCACTGCTTATTTACTCTTGCAGAGCTTGCATTGCGCAATGCTTCTGTCTTCTGGCAGACAGGAGATACTCGCTCAGAGCAAGAGGCAGCCAAGCTTGGCTTAGCTCTGGCATGTTTTGGGCCTAATGCACCTACAGTGTCAGCAGCATCACCTGATCCCAAAGCAGATATAGCCCTGGCATTTCTTTAAGAGTTACACTACCAATGCTGTTTATTGCTGCTGCTGGCTCCACCCTCCACCTCTGATGTTACCTTCTTGGCACCCTTATCTGGCTCCCAGGTCCTCTCCAACACACAATCATCATCAACGTCCTCACCCTCCCTGCCACTTTCATCAAACTGTGATATATAATGTTGGGCTCCTCCCGATTCCCTGCTCCTCCTCTCATTGGTTGCTTGGTGCTCACAGAGGTAACTAGGAGCAACCCACTATATGTGCAGGGTCTCCTCTCCTGAATATAGATGCTGATATGGCATAGGTAGGTTTAAAGTAGGACCTGCCTGACCGAGGCCACAGTGGCACAGGTAGGTGAGCACCAATGTGTTTTGTTCAAAATATATTGGCTAAGAGTCTCAGATTTTATTATTAGAGTGAGGGCTTAGTCCATATATTATGTTTGCATCTATTGTTTGTGCATTATTTTCTGTGATTTTATAAATGGACATCCGCATATTTATTATCATATTGTGCTCGATGTTTTGTATCTTTTTTCCGTAATTTTTAATTGGTATTCCACTTCAAAACAAAAAGCTTGAACTGTCTAGAGATGCAAATAATACACAGATGGTCCGCACTTTATGCAGCAGCTCTGACATGTTGGGGTAGTTGTGAATGAATTTCTGCACCACCAATTTCAACACATGCGCCAGGCAAGGGATGTGCGTCAAACCGGCTAGTCCCAGAGCTGCAACGAGATTTCTCCCATTATTGCACACGACCGGGCCGGGCTTGAGGCTCACCGGCAGCAACTACTCATCAGTCTGCTCTTATTTGCCCCTCCAAAGCTCCTGTGCGGTGTGGGGTTTGTCACCCAAACACATGAGTTTTAAAATCGCCTGCTGACGTTTACCCTGGGCTGTGCTGAAGTTGGGTGTGAGGTTCTTTCGATGACCGGATGTGGGGGTGGTACAGGAGGAGTAGGAGGAGGATGAGGATGAGGCGGAGTAGGAGGAGGAACCAACAGCAGGCAATGAATAATGCCCTGCGATCCTCGGTGGTGGAAGGACATGCGCCAAACCGCCTCAACCCTGGCCGTGCTTACTGGTCCATGTATCTGTGGCTATGTGTACCTTGCCACAGATGTCGTTGCACAGCGCACACTTGATTTTATCCTCCACTTGGTTGTGCAGGGAAGGGGCAGCTCGCCTGGAAAGGTAGTGGCGGCTGGAAACAACGTACTGGGGGACAGCCACCGCCATCAGCTGTTTGAAACTGTCCGTCTCCACCAGATGGAATGACAGCATTTCAAAGGCCAGTAATTTTGAAATGCTGGCATTCTGGAACTAGGACTTCATCATCCTCCACATCATCTTCCACCCATTCATGACCCCTGCCCTCCTCGTCGGTCTGCACATTGCAGAAAGCCACAGCCGTTGGCACCTGTGTTTCATCATCATCAGAGACGTTTTGTGGCGGTATTCCCATGTCCTCATCCTGCAAAAAAAGTGGTTGAGCATCAGTGCATACAAGGTCTTTCTCTTCTGGGGCAGGGCTAGGTGGATTGGCCAGGAAAACCCTGCCAACAGAGTCATCAAAAAGCATGAGACTTTCCTGCATGATTTGGGGCTCTGACTGCTTGCAAGGATGTGAGGTGGAAGACTGATGGGCATGGGCTGCAGGTGCCAACTCTGACTGGGTGTTAGATACTGTGAAGGAACTGGAGGCACTGTCAGCCACCCAATCTACTATCGCCTGTACATGTTCTGGCTTCACCATCCGTAGAGTGGCATTTAGGCCTAACAAATAACGTTGCAGATACCGTCGCCTACTTGCACCAGAGGAAGGTTTTTGACTTGGAGCGGTAGTTGGCGCTGAACGGCCACGTCCTCTCCCAGCAACAGGAGCTCCACCACCACGACCATGCCCACATCCCTTATTTGATGTTCTCCTCATTATTTGCGTTCACCCACCAAGCTGAAAGATTGGCCTCTCTCCGGTGTCAATTTACCTGCCACTAGCCGACAATTACGTTCGCTAAGGCAGTGCCCGTGTCATAAAAACGCTCTGTGGACCCAGAATAATGTTTTTTGGGCACAAAATACACCGATTCTCAATTTCTATGCGGAAATGTAAAAAAAAGTTGGTACGCTGTATGCACATGTGGTTTGTCGAACAAAAACAAGTATTTTTGTAATAAAATACAGAAAATTAGTATTTCACTGCTGTAAATTGAAATTAATTATTTATACACCGGATGCACAACTGTTTTTTCACCCTAAAACACGGCTTTTTTCAATAAAACTTCAATAAATGCAGTGTTCAACTGCTGTACATTAAAAGTCGATATTTATACTATGTATGGACACCAGATTTGGGGGACCCAGAACACGAATTTGGTCACCAAAATTCACAAATGCAGTATTTGATTGCTATAAATTGGAAATAATTATTTAAACGATGGATGCACAACTGTTTTTTCGGCCTAAAACACGGCTTTGTTCAATAAAACCCCAAAATGCAGTTTTTAATTGCTGTACATTAACAGTAGATATTTATACTATGTATGGACACCAGATGTTGGGACCCAGAACACGGATTTGGTCACCAAAATTCACAAATGCAGTATTTGACTGCTATAAATTGGAAATAATAATTTAAACGACGGATGCACAACTGTTTTTTCAGCCTAAAACACAGCTTTTTTCAATAAAACCGCAAAATGCAGTTTTTAACTGCTATACATTAAAAGTACCGTATTTTTTGCCCCATAAGACGCACTTTTTTTCCTCCTAAAATGGGGGGAAAACACTAGTGCCTCTTATGGGGTGAATACAGGGCAAAAAAATCGAAAACATGTGGCGCATTACACGGTACATCGCAGCCTGTGATGTACTAGACATCTGTGTACCTGTAGCGGGAGACCGGCGGCTGCAGCGCGGGCTTGTTGATCAGGCCGGTCCCTTCTGATAGAGGTTGGCAGGGACCGGCCATGTGAGCATGGGAGCAGGCAGATGAGGGGCTGTGCAGCCATTCAGAAAGCGGGAAGAAATCACCGAACAACGGACCCGAACCCAAACCTTTTTGAAAATGTTTGGGTTCGGGTCCGTGTCCTGAACACCCCAAAATTCGGTACGAACCCGAACTATACCGTTCGGGTTCGTTCAACTCTTCTCCTGGGTGTTAATAAGTCCATAGGCAGACTTTTTTAGGTGGCCTGTTCGCTTTCACAGGGGTCTGAGCCCTCCAGCTCGGCTCCAGCCGCAGATCCCAAAACACAGCCCTCAGATCCCAGCACACATAGTCCTGAGCTCCCCTGTCAGAGGGAGGTAATCCACCCAGCTGATAGAGCTGCCTGTGCTATATATCAGCAAAATCACAGTCTTGGTGCTTGTTCACACACAGCAAAATCACAGTCCTGGTGCTTGTTCACACACAGCAAAACAAAAGCACAAGGAAAGTTCACCTGTAGGATTTAGGTGTTAATTCACACCCGGCTGACAGCTGAGCCACAGAAAAGTCCAGGTGCGGGCTTCCATGCAGTCTGTACGCCTGCTTGCAGACTTCCACTCCCAGCACTGAGAGCTCCACAGCGTCACAGGCAGATGGAGGATATTCCACCCAGCTGCTAGTGCTGGCTGCCCTTTAAAGCATGCCAAAACCTGGCGTGGAACATGGGGAGTAGTCCCCTACCCAGCACTTTGACTACTCCCAGTAAGAGCCGGCCCGGATCAGCTATAATAGCTATACTAAATAGCAATGTGTGCAACAGCTATTGCTCCTGACAAAAAAAACCAACAACTCTTACTTCACCAAGGCCAGGAACCTCGGTGACATGTACCTTCTATCCACAATGGTCCCTTGTGCCTTCCTACATACCTCCCCCCTTTGTGCAACCCTGATGGGGTGAACACTTGCCAAACAGTGTATCTGAGACAGGGCATCCGTGTTTCCCTGCAAGTAGCCTGCCCTGTGTTCCACTGAGAACTTGAAGTTCTGCAAGGACAAGAACCATCTGGTGACCCTAGCATTCCTCTCCCTGGCCTGGCTCATCCACTGGAGGGCGGAGTGGTCAGTCACAAGACGGAACTTTCTCCCCAACAGATAATAGCGGAGACACTCTAGTGCCCATTTGATGGCCAGGCACTCTCTCTCCACTAAGCTGTACCTGGTCTAGGCTGAGTTTGCGGCTCAGGAAAACAACGGGATGTTCCTCACAGTTGATTTTCTGAGAGAGTACAGCTCCGAGGTCTACTTCAGTGGCATCGGTCTGTACCATAAACTCCCTCTTAAAGTCGGGCGTCACCAAAACCGGTGACCCATACAGGACTGACTTTAACGCGGAAAAAGCCTCTTCCACCTGGTCATTCCAACGGACCATCACGGACTTCTGTCCCTTCAAGAGCCCTGTCAACGGAGCCGCTAAAGTGGCAAAATGAGGTACGAACCTCATATAATATCCCACCATTCCCAGGAACGACTTTACTTGCCTAGAAGTGACAGGTCGGGGCCAATTCTGAATCGCCTCTATTTTATTCACTTGGGGTTTGATAATTCCACGTCCAATGACCTAACCCAGGTACTTAGTCTCCTCCAACCCTATTGCACATTTCTTTGGGTTAGAGGGCAGTCCAGCCTTTCTAAGGGAGTCCACTACTACCGCCTGCACTTTTGGAAGATTACTTTCCCAGTCGACACTTTGGATGATGATATCATCCAGATAAACCGACGAGTACCGACGATGTGGATAAAGCACAATGTCCATGAGTCATTGGAATGTGGCGGGGGCACCATGCAAACCAAAGGGTAACACCTTATGCTGATACAGCCCATCAGGGGTGACAATGGCAGTTTTATCTTTGGCAGCCTCTATTATGCGCCCTTGCCAGTAGCCCTTCGTGAGGTCCAAAACAGAAAAGTATTGGGCTTGTCCTAACCTCTCGATAAGCTAATCTACCCGGGCCATGGGATACACATCAAACTTGGAGACTTCGTTTAGCTTGTAAAAATCGTTACAGAATGTCCCGTCTGGCTTGGATATTAAAACTATTGGACTGGCCCATTCACTTTTAGACTCCTCAATGACATTGAGTTGCAGCATTAGCTGCACTTCCTCTGAGATGGATTGTAGCTGAGCCTCGGTACCCGGTATGGTTTTAATCGGACTTTTGCCTGAGGCTCAGTGACCATGTCATGCTGGATTATGGAAGTGCGTCCAGGGAGGTCCGAGAACACATCCATGTTCCGACTAATGAATTCCCTGACTTCCCGAACCTGTTTAGAGGAGAGGCTGTCAGCAATTTTTAATGTGGCATCTACTTCTCTTGCATCAGACTGACCCTTTTATCCTAGAAAACCTGGCTGTGGGCTGTCTTCATCAGAGGTCTCCCTATCTTTCCATGGTTTTTGTAAATTCACATGGTACACTTGCTCCAGCTTCCGCCACCCTGGCTGGTGTACCTTGTCATTTACCTCTCCAACCTTCTTGAGTACCTCGTCGGGCCCCTGCCACCTAGCTAGGAACTTATTGTCTATGGTTGGTACCAGAACCCAAAACCTGATCACCCGGGTTAAAGTCCCGAGACACGAGCCTGCCGATTATAAACCCTACTCTGGGCTTGTTGCGCTTGATGTGTTCCCTGACCAGAGGCAACACTGTTTCCATCATCTCTTGCATCTGGGTAACGTGCTCAATAACACTTTTGTGTGCTGTGTGTTGTTGTTCCCAGGCTTTCTTGGCTATGTCCAATAGACCGCAAGGGTGTCTGCCATATAGCAGTTCGAAGGGCGAGAACCCAGTAGAGGCCTGGGGCACCTCTCACACTGCGAAAGAAAGTCCCAGTCCCTCCCATCCTTAGACACCACTCTTTTTAACATGTTTTTTAATGTTTGATTAACTATTTCAACCAGACCGTCTGTTTGCAAACGGTAAACGGATGTCCGTAACTGTTTTATATGCAGCAACTTGCACAGTTTCCTCATGACCCTGGACATAAAAGTAGTCCCTTGGTCAGTCAGAACCTTTTTAGGTAGCCCTACATGGAAGAACATCTCCATTAACTCCTTAGCTATGAGTTTGGCTGATGTATGTCGCAGTGGCACCGCCTCCGGGTACAGAGTGGCATAGTCGAGGATGACCAAGATGTGTGAGATCCATAGCGATTTGCTCAAACGGGACCTCGATGATTGGGAGACATATCAGGGGACTACGGAAATGTGGCTGGGGGCTATTCATCTGGCAGGTTGGACAAGACTTACAATATTCTTCCACCTCTCTTCCACCTCTCTGAACACACTGGGCCGATAAAACCGCTGTAGTATGCGGTCCTGCATTTTCTTCCATCTCAAGTGACCCCCAAGAACATGTTGATGGGCAAGCTCCAATACAAGCTTATGATACGCCCTGGGCACCACCAGCTGTTCAATAAGCTCATGCCGTACTTGGTTTACCCTATACAGCATTTCCTGGTGAACGACAAAACAGAGAAACATCGACTCGGCCCCTGGTTTTTGTGGTTCACCATCAATTATCACAACATTTTCAGAGGCCCGGCATAAGGTTGGTTCCTGGTGTTGTGCAGTTCTGAAATTTTCTCCGGAGACGTTGAGTTCTGCCAACTCAGGAACCCGTGGCAAATCCTCCATGTCTCCCACCATTACACTCAGTGGGGTTGTCTCCACCTCTTCCACCGAAGTGGCGGTCACCCCTGCCGCTGGCCCTTCGGTCTCAGATTCCAAGGGTTCTGGCCTCCCCCCGGAGCAAGTCCACTCTGCTGGGGTTACCCCTGACTCATGGGTATCAGTCACTCTCACCTCAGGCCACAGTGACGGGAAACCAGGGAAGTCTCTCACAATTATTAGTTCATAATGTAACTTTGTGGCGATGGCCACCTCATGAGTCCATCTGCCGGCCACCGTGGACAGAGATACCAGGGCGGTGGAATAATCCTTTAAGTCTCCATGGATGCACACAACACCAACTTTTCGGCCCGTATACTCGGCAGGCCGCACCAGGGAAGCTCTTACCAGGGACACCAGGCTTCCTGAGTCCAGGAGCGCCACTGCCAGGGTATCTCCCACTTGCACCTGGCACAGGTGACTATTGTCTATGGTCTCGGGGGCACCAGTTGCACACAGCCTCCTGGCATACATTGAGGGCCGGTAGCCATAGCTAGTGCCCATGGGTTCCCCCCGAAGGGGACAGTTGGCCCTTATGTGCCCAGGTTTTTGACACCGCCAACAGACCATCGGAGCTGGGTCTGCAGGGAGTACATCCTGAGTGCGTCTTGCTGTCACCACCCGCCTGGTCGATGGTGGAGGTTTAACTGGCCCCCTCCCAACAGAACCCCCCCTGTAGATTTCTGGTGGCTTCATAGCGCTCCACCAGGTCGACCATCTCTAGGGCATTACCAGGAGACACCTGGCCGATCCAGTGCTGGAGTGACAACCTCAACCCATTGGTCTTGGGGTAACTTCTCCCTCACAGCCAACTTTTCGAACATCGCCAGATAGGTCTCGACGTCGTCCGTGGGGGTCATCTTAGGGATTGCCGCATGGACAGCTTTCTGGGCATCGTGGACGTTCTGGGACGCTCCTGCTGCTTGTAATGCCATCACATGCTCCACGAGGGCTTTTACAACCGCCTCCATTTTGCCAGAGACATAACTTTGCTGGCTGGATGTAGGACATACACCCATGCCCGGGAAAAAAAACTAAAAACTTTTCGGCTTTCAGGCTAGCCTCACTGCCTTTGCCCGCATCTGACACCAAATGTGAGGATTCGCTCTGGTAGATAGGACTAGCGAGTGCAGTACAGAGGCAACGTACAAGATTGTAAATCAAATGTCCGTGTTTTATTCACACATAAAGGAGCATCACACAAAAACAGGTTGCTTGGTGTTTGTTCACACACAGTTATATGGTTCTGTCTGTTCCTGTCTATTCATACCCCCGGGGCCCTCACACAGTATAATGACCACTCTGTGGCCCCCTCACACAGTATAATGACAGTCCCCTTAATGCCCTATGGGGATTCGCTATGGTAGATAGGACTAGCGGGTGCAGTACAGAGGCTATGTACAAGCTTGTAAATCAAATGTCCGTGTTTTATTCACACAAGAAGGAGCATCACACAAAAACAGGTTTCTTGGTGTTTGTTCACACACATAAAAGTTCATAAACGGAAGAGTCACCTTAGCTCCTGGGTGTTAGCAAGGCCATATTTGATTGGCATGCAGTCGCACTGCATCGCAACGTGCTACACCTTTAATTTTTAAAAAATCTGACTCGCTACACAGGGTCTGCTAGGCCCGCCCCGCATGGTTCCCACAGTGCCCACCAGCTACGAGACTCCACTACCTCACGTTGGCTCGCTGGCTGGTACGCTACACAAAACCCATCACTAAGGCTCGCCCTCACGCTTCCCGCCGTTCCAGCCATCTTCAGACTGCTGGTGCAGCTGACAGCATAGAGATGGGATTAATGACACAGGTGACATGGTTGGGAATAATAGTTACACAAGTGACAGTTAAGGAGATGGGAGTAGTAGTGGCGCAGGTAACAACAGAAGGTAAGGAGTAGTAGTGGTATAGGGGACAGCAGGGGATGAAGTGCTGGGGCAGTCAGATGGAAGGTTGATAGTGAGCTTGAGAAATGGGGGAAGCTTTGTGACTAAATTGGGGATGGGTAGAATAGTGAGCCTGCATGTGACTGCTGGGGGTTATGGGGGGACAATGTGGGGCAAGCGTCTGACAACTTTGGGTGGGTGGGAGAATAGTGAGCCTGCAGGTAACTGCTGGGGAAAATGGGGGGACAATGTGGAGCAAACTTCTGACAACTTTGGGGGTGTTGGAAGATAGCGAGTCTGCATATGATTGCTCGGGGGATGGGGGAGCAAGCTTCTGACAACTTTTGGGAGGGGGTAAAAGGATGTTGAGCCTGTATGTGACTGCTGGGAGTAATGGGGGTTTAATGTGGCCAAGCCTCTGACAACTTTGGGGGGTGGGAGAATGGTGAGCCTGCTTGTAACTACTAGGGAAAATGAGGGAACAATGTGGAACAAGCTTCTGACAAATTTAGGGGGTGTGGAGGATAGTGAGCCTACATGTGATTGCTGAGAGGGGGAGATGGGGAGCAAGCTTCTGGCAACTTTAGGGTGTGTGGAGGATAGTGAGCCTATATGTGACTGCCAGAGGGACCTAAGTGGTGGTAAGTTAAACAGTTTTTTTGTCACATACAGTTTGTGTTATATTACTTTCCTGTGTCGCCTGGCACACTGAGCTCTTCACCTTTGATTTTTTTTCTTAAATTGGCACTCTGTCCAAAAATGGTTGCTGACCCCTGTTCTAGATGATGTTAGACTGATTCCATTTGAGGATAACTTGGTTCAGAGAGTCTTGCTATGATGTTCTTAAGGCTCTGTAGTAATTATAGTTATAGCTATGCAAATTAAAGTTGAATTAAATGATTACCTAAACAAGAAAGGTCAAGGATAATTTAATTCTTTCCAGGACCTTAATTTCTGTTAACAAACCAGTAACATATTTTACATTTTACACTTGAATAGTATATAACAAACTGTTAATTTCAACAGCTTCCCTGGAATTATTTTTAACATTTGCTAAAATTGATTGAAATACTGCAATATTCCATATAACTACAATTACTCTTAATAACAATATTTGCAAATTACTACATATATTGATGTGAAATATATGGATTTCAAGGTAGTTTTTTCTTTCATTTGCTACCCACTTTTTGCAAAAATTATGGGACACATTTATTAATGCCGACATTTTAGATGCTAGTCTTTATAACCCCTATCTGGTGGATCTGCTGGCATTATGTAGAGGCTCCAGTCTCTTCATAACTTAAGCAGATCCTCTGCCAGTTCTAAATGTAAGACAGCTTTCTAGCTGTCTTACATTTAGACCTTTTTCTACGCCTGAAATGTCATGGCCACAATTGTAGACCTGGCGTGAACGGGGAGAAGTCGTAGATTGAGGCACAACTAACTGTTGCGCTACAATCTGAACCTCAAATACGCCTAATATAGATGTACTTCAGCTTAATAAATGACCTCCTATATTTGCATGTAGAAACGTTACAGAAACGAACTTGCCCAAGCACTGAAATATAATTCAAGTTGACAACTAACTGTGTAATATAGATCTATCTATCTATCTATCTATCTATCTATCTAATCTGCCATTTGTATAATATTTATATGTTGCCTTTTTTAGGAACTTCTACTATATTACAATGCTGAGGGATCCTGTTTCTCGCTACCTGAGTGAATGGAAACATGTCCAGAGAGGAGCAACTTGGAAGGCCTCACTCCATGTCTGTGATGGGCGAAGTCCAACACCAGATGAATTGCCAACGTGCTATCTTGGGGATGATTGGTCTGGAGTCACATTGCAGGAGTTCATGGACTGTAGCTACAACCTGGCTAACAACCGCCAAGTTCGGATGCTTGCTGATCTTAGTTTAGTTGGGTGTTACAACTTAACTCTTATGAATGAAAGTGAAAGGAATGATATCCTTCTACAGAGTGCCAAGAACAACCTGAAAAACATGGCTTTTTATGGCTTGACTGAGTTTCAAAGAAAAACACAATATCTATTTGAGAGGACATTCAATCTCAAGTTTATTTCTCCATTCACTCAATTCAACACTACCAGGGCCTCAAATGTGGACATTGATGACTGGTCACGTGAACGAATTAAAGAACTTAACTATTTAGACATGCAGTTATATGAATATGCTAAGGACCTTTTTTTACAACGTTTCCAGTATACCAGACAACAAGAGCACCAGAGAAAAAGAGAGAAGAGGAAGGAAGAAAGGAGGCTTCTTAGGGAACATAAAGCCCACCCACCTCACATGGAAGAAATATCTACAGATGTTGCTACTACAGAAGACTATAATAGTCAGGTGGCAAGATGGTGACATTCCTGGCTTTTCATTTCACAGTAAATGACATATAAAATTACATGAATTTGTTATCAAGAATTTTTAAAGCCTTTTCAATTTGAACTTTCAAAAGGGAAAAAATATATTCATGTAAAAACATTTACTACAACAGGCAGAGGTTGAAGACTTTTACAGCCATTTCCAGAATAAGTTGCACTTACTGTAAGTTTATTTGTCCTACGGAATGTCACCATTCAATATAAAGATTATTCTTTGGACTTCAATAACTTCTTAAGTTTGTGACATGGTCTTGTGTCATCTGCCATAACAGTTTTTTAGACATGAAATGTCAACATAAAACACACAGGTAGAATTGTGGAAATGTCAAATGGACTTCTGTGTACTCTTCAAATGTTTGCTTGTTTCCTTTCTTTGCAGTAGATTAAATGCTCTACATTTTTCAATGTATACAATTCAAACTATTTTTAGGTGGTGTGATAAGATGAAAACTAATGTTGTGTTTCATTAAAAGAAAGTATATGGGTAATAAAAATATTTACAGTAATTATGATTAAGCTGATTTATTGCCATTTTGAATATAAAATAGTGTACTTTCAATGAACCACATGACAAAAGAAATAAACAGATTTTTGTAATAATGTTTAATAATGACAATGTGAATGATGGTTAAATATTTCATTATTATATTATTCTTACTGGCCATTATTTAAAAAAACTCTATTATTTCATAGTATCATTTCTCCCAAAAAACTTATTCTGAAAATACAAATTTTGCTGATTTTAAAAATATCTAGAAAAAACAAATACCCCCTTTAACCTCTATACAGGGATCTGGCCTTCACTGGAGGGGAGCCACTAGGCTGCTAACTCTTGGAATAGCCCCAGTGTGGTTGGATGCTTACCCACTTGGGTCAGAGACACCAGTGCAAAGCACAGAGGAATCAAGCAATACACATAGTCAGAAAAAAAGCAGAGATTGGCACTGGCAGGGTACATGTGATTCCATGAAACAATCCAAAGGTCAGGGCAGGCAGCACAGGAACAGTATGGTGAAAAGGCATAGGTCAGCCTTAGCAAGATCTGTAGAGACCAACTGCTCAGGCAAGCAAGTGAAGAAACAGCAGAGCTTATATAGCCCAGGCCGATGAGCTCATTAGTAAACAGCTGAACACACAGAGAAGCAGAAGTTTACCCTCTACAGTACTGTAACTGAAATAAGATGCAATGCACAATGCACCGAATTCACACACAGAAGAAGCTGGAGTCTGTGCACATGGTACAGCAGGACCATGAACCACCATTGTAGCAATTAATAACTGATAGCAAGCATGGATTCAAAACAGTTGTACCTAACCAACATGATGGGTTTCTATGAGGAGGTAAGTGGAAATATGTATGTTGATCAACTGGCCAATGTGATTTATAGTATCTTGATTTTACAAAAGCATTTAATAAAAATGTCACACAAATGTGTTGAGCGGAAGCTACAAACACAGGGACTAGTGGACAATATTTGCACATGGGTAAAGAATTACTTATGCAACACAAAACAAAAGTCATTGTAAATGGTGCATACTCTAAATAGGCAAAGGTCAGCAGTGGGGTACCACAAGGGTATGTGTGTGCCCAAATCTCATTAGTATCTTTACTAATGATCTTGTGGACAGGATTGTAAATAAAATGTTTTTGTTGATGATGACTCAAAACTTTCTAGGATACGAAAACCCCAGCTTGATTGTGAAATATTTCAGAAATACATACACTACTAACATTAAGTTAGGGTTTCTTGACTTGTGGGTGAAATTTCAAGATGAACCTAAAAAGCACTCTAAACTTTACAGGTGAACTTAATGTGACCTTCTCTAAACTTTTGAATGCACATGTCTAACTGTTCAGTGTTTTAGTACTTTTTGCACAACTTGCTGTTTGTTAGCAAGGAGCTTAACGGCAAAATTCACAACAGGTGTTTGATCCATGAAACGCCCAATAAATGTTCTGGTTCAATAAGAATTGGTATCTAAACAGTCCTTCTCATCATACTGTTCACATTTTGACATCATGAGACCAAGACAACACCTAACAATTGATCAACAGTACTTCACCATTGCAAGGCTTCAACCTGGATGTTCTCAGATGAAAGTGGCAACTGATCTTAGAGTGCTACAGGTAGTAATCAGCAGGTTACAACAGACATACAGAGAGACTGGAATAACCACAGAAAGGCATAAAAGGGAACGTCTTTTTCCACATCCCACACTCATGACCACTTCATTGTGATCAATGCCCCGCGAAACCGAACAATGTATGCCACACAATTACAGGCACATTTAATGCAGATGAGAGGCACCCAAGTGTCACGTCAGACCATTCGAAACCATTTACATGACCACCAGGTGAGCCTTTGGTAGTGTTACAGTGTGGGCAGGTGTGTCTAGTCAATAAAGAACTGCTTTATACTTTATGAATGGTACAGTGACAAGCCCATACTATTTGAATAACAGCATTAATCCAGTCATTGTGCCTCTGCATGAACAACACAGGCCTAATTTTATCTTCATTGATGACAATCTGCCAGCTCATTGAGGTTGTATCATTAGGGGAAGGCTGCTGGAGACTGTAGTGGCCTACACTTTCTCCAAACCTGAATCCCATTAAAAACCTATGGGATCAGCTTGTCGCCTAAAGATGAGGCAATTTCTCAAAAATTTGATTTGGTCG
Organism: Bufotes viridis; assembly: GCA_033119425.1. Taxonomy (NCBI): domain Eukaryota; kingdom Metazoa; phylum Chordata; class Amphibia; order Anura; family Bufonidae; genus Bufotes; species Bufotes viridis. The sequence goes on along the minus strand of CM065591.1, from coordinate 357,092,250 downwards.
GTTCGCCGAATTTTCCGAAAAGATTCGATTTGATACTAATTTATTTGTGGCGAATCTCATTAAAAAACCTATTTCCTGGCTGCAGAGAGCCTGTTACATGGTGTAGAACACTGTGTCTCGCAGTAACACACATAGGGAGTCTGCTGTGGTAGTGAAACAATACTATGAGTCAGTATGACATGCAGATGACAGGCGTTGCTCTTAGAATCACTATACATTTCACTCATTTGGTCAATTACAGGGCCACAACTCCCCAAATAACTCAAGGTACAAATAACCATGCAGAGGCCCAAGATCCTACTATAACAACATCATCAGCTGATTCCACATAGATGTCTACAGAACCTGTTCTATTAAATGCTTATACAAGTAGAGCCCCCCTGGCAGAGTGGAATGGGTGTCAGCAGTAAGTTTGTGTTGACTTCACTAATTAAATTGCCCTTTCTCGGTTTCTGTCAGAAGAATAACCCCCAAAAAACGGATTCTGTCTGTTGAGCATCTGCCTTCACTCTGTCACCATTTGGTCAGTAACCCATAAGTATTGCTAAAGCCAAAAAAAAAACAGGAGTGGATCCAAAACAGAGATGACATGTGAATGGAATCTTTGCATGTCTTCTGTGTTTTGTATCCACTCCTGCTTTTGGCTACCAAATTTATAAGCCAATTCTGATGCAAAATAGGGACCATGTCATACAGGTCTTACAGCTGCTACATAGACAGGATCTATTGTGCGTCTCATTTTTCCTTACTTCCGACCGATCAGAAAAAGGTGGCAAAAATGATGATGTCAACCAGGACAAAAAGGCCAAATACTGGCCCAGTCATGAAGTAGGATGGTGGGAAGAGCATAGTGGCCCAGTAAAAGAGTGGTGAGGTAGCAGCAGCATGAGGAGACCACAGAGTGGCCCAGTTACATAGTGGTGAGGTGGCCGCAGCATGAGGAGACTACAGAGTGGCCCAGTGACATAGTGTTGAGGTGGCAGCAGCATGAGGAGACTACAGAGTGGCCCAGTGACATAGTGTTGAGGTGGCAGCAGCATGAGGAGACCACAGAGTGGCCCAGTGACATAGTGTTGAGGTGGCAGCAGCATGAGGACACTACAGAGTGCCCCAGTGACATAGTTAAGGTGGCAGCAGCATGAAGAGACCACAGAGTGACCCAGTGACATAGTGGTGAAGTGGCAGCAGCATGAAGAGACCACAGAGTGGCCAAGTAACATAGTGTTCAGGTGGCAGCAGTATGAGAAGACCACAGAGTGGACCAGTGACATAGTGGTGAGGTGGCAGCAGCATGTGGAGACCATAGACTGACCCAGTGACATAGTGTTCGGGTGGCAGCAGCATGAGAAGACCACATAGTGGCCCAGTGACATATTGATGAGCTAGCAGCGGCATGAGGAGACCAGAGAGTGGTAATGTAGCAGCAGCATGAGGAGACCTCAGAGTGGTTAGTTGGCAGCAGCACGGGGAGACCATAGAGTGGCCCAGTGACATAGTGGGAGGTATCAGCAGCATTAGGAGACTAGAGAGTGGCCCAGTGACATATTGTTGAGGTGGCAGCAGCATGTGGAGACCACAGAGTGGGCCAGTTACATAGTGGTGAGTTGGCAGCAGCACAAGGAGACTACAGAGTGGCCAAGTAACATAGTGTTGAGGTGGCAGCAGCATTAGGAGACCACAGAGTGACAAGTGGTGAGTTGGCAGCAGCATGAGGAGACCACAGAGTGGCCCAGTGACATAGTGTTCAGGTTGCAGCAGCATGAGAAGACCACAGAGTGGCCTAGTGACATAGTCGTGAGGTGGCAGCAGCATGTGGAGACCACAGAGTGGCCCAGTGACATATTTATCAGGTGGAAGCAGCATGCGAAGACCACAGAGTGGCCCAGTGACATAGTGGTAAGGTGGCAGCAGCATGTGGAGACCACACAGTGGCCCAGTGACATATTGATGAGCTAGCAGCATCATGAGGAGACCATAGAGTGGTAATGTAGCAGCAGCAGCATGAGGAGACCTCAGAGTGTTTAGGTGACAGCAACATGAGGGGACCACAGAGTGACCCAGTGACATAGTGTTGAGGTGGCAGCAGCATAAGGAGACCACAGAGTGGCCCAGTAACATAGCGTTGAGGTGGCAGCAGCATGAGAAGACCCCAGAGTGTTGAGGTGGCAGCAACATGAGCAGACCACAGAGTGACCCAGTGACATAGTGTTGAGGTGGCAGCAGCATAAGGAGACCACAGACTGGCCCAGTAACATAGTGGTGAGGTGGCAGCAGCATGAGAAGACCCCAGAGTGGCCCAGTGACATAGTGGTGAGGTGGCAGCAGCATGTGGAGACCACAGAGTGGCCCAGTGACATAGTGGTGAGGTAGCAGCAGCATGAGGAGACTACAGAGTGGCCTAGTTACAGTGTTAAAGTGGCAGCAGCATGTGGAGACCACAGAGTGGCCCAGTGACATAGTGATGAGGTGGCAGCAGCATGTGGAGACTACAGAGTGGCCTAGTGACAGTGTTAAAGTGGCAGCAACATGAGGATACCACAGAGTGGCCCAGTGACATAGTTTTGAGGTGGCAGCAGCATAAGGAGACCACAGAGTGGCCCAGTAACATAGTGTTGATGTGGAAGCAGCATGAGGAGACCTTAAAATGGCCCAGTTACATAGTGTTGAGGTGGCAGCAGCATCAGGAGACCACAGAGTGGCTCAGTGACATGGTGAAAAAAAGACAATGCAACAGCACTCTGCAAACACAAATAAATTACAATAATGCCATAATTATAGAAATCATTCTGGTGCTAATGCTATGCTTATTTTGCAAATTTGTGATTTTTGGCAAATACATTTTGTACCAAATTATTTGGGCCCGTCTGCCAAACGTCAAGGCGAGCTCTATAAGATGGGAACCTAACACTGAATACTGCCTGTTATGTGCCAAAATGGCCCCCAGAAAATTCAGGGAGTGCAGGTTCCACATGCATGCTGGGTCCACTCTGGTTTTTACAATTTTTGGTGCCATAACGGCCTCCATTAAATCCAGGGATGCAGTTACCAACATGCATGCTGAGCCCACTCTATACTTCTCCTGGTGCCAAATAGCTTCCAATAAATACACTGAGAGCAGGCTACCGGTTTATACTTAGTCTAATTAAAATCAGCCTACGGGACAGACAGGCTAGTCAGGGGTCCAAGACCAACAGGAGTCAGCCACACCTACAGCTCCAATACAACTGCAAAAAAGGGGGTCAGTCAGCACATCTCAATGTGTAGGTGCAGGCTGCCATGGCTAGAAACACAAAGAAAAAAAAGACAATGCAACAGCACTCTGCAAACACAAATAAAGTACAATAATGCCATAATTATAGAAATCATTCTTGTGCAGTCCAGTAAAGAAGTGGTGAGCTGGCAGCAACACATGGAGACAACAGAGCAGCCCAGTGACATATTGGTGAGCTGGTAGCAGCATGAGGAGAACACAGAGTGGCCCAGTGACATAGTGGTGAGCTGGCAGCAGCATAAAGAGATCACAGAGTGGTGATGTAGCAGCAGCATGAGGATACCTCAGAGTGGTGAAGTGGCAGCAGCATGAGGAGACCACAGAGTGGCCCAGTGACATAGTGGTGAGGTGGCAGTAGCTTGAGGAGACCACAGAGTGGTTATATGGCAGCAGCATAAGGAGACCACAGAGTGGTGAGGTGGCAGCAGCATGAGGAGACCACACAGTGACCCAGTGACATAGTGGTGAGGTAGCATCAGCATGAGGGGACCTCAGAGTGGCCCAGTGATATAGTGGTGAGCTGGAAGCAGCATGAAGAGACCACAGAGTGGCCCAGTGACACAGTGTTAAGGAGGCAGAAGCATGAAGAGACCACAAAGTGGTCATGTGGCAGCGGCATGAGGAGACCACAGAGTGGTCCAGTGACATAGTGGTGATGTGGCAGCAGCATGAGGAGACCACAGAGTGGCCCAGTAACATAGTTGTGAGCTGGCAGCAGCATTAGTAGACCACAGAGTGGCCCAGTGACATAGTGTTGAGGAGGCAGCAGCATGAGGTGAACTCAGAGTGGCCCAGTGACATAGTGGTGAGGTGGCAGCAGCATGAGGAGACCACAGAGTGGCCGAGGGACATAGTGGTGATGTGGCAGCAGCATGAGGAGACCACAGTGAGGTGAGATAGCAGCATGAGGAAAGCACAGAGTGGCCCAGTGACATAGTGGTGAGCTGGCAGCAGCATAAAGAGATCACAGAGTGGTGATGTAGCAGCAGTATGAGGATACCTCAGAGTGGTGAGATGGCAGCAGCATGAGGAGACCACAGAGTGGCCCAGTGACATAGTGGAGAGGTGGCAGTAGCTTGAGGAGACTACAGAGTGGTTATATGGCAGCAGCATGAGCAGACCACAGAGTGGTGAGGTGGCAGCAGCATGAGGAGACCACAGAGTGATGATGTAGCAGCAGCATGAGGATACCCCAGAGTGGTGAGGTGGCAGCAGCATAAGGAGACCACAGAGTGGCCCAGTGACATAGTGGTGATCTGGCAGCAGCAAGAGGAGACCACAGAGTGGTTGTTTGGCAGCAGCATAAGGAGACCACAGAGTGGCCCAGTGACATAATTTTGAGGTAGAAGCAGCATTAAGATGCTACAGAGTGGCCCAGTGACAAAGTGGTGCGCTGGCAGCAGCATAAAGAGATCACAGAGTGGTGATGTAGCAGCAGTATGAGGAGAACTCAGAGTGGTGAGGTGGCAGCAACATGAGGAGACCACAGATTGGCCCAGTGACATATCGGTAAGCTGGCAGTAGCATGAACAGAACACAGAGTGGTGATGTGGCAGCTGCATGAGGAGACCGCAGAGTGTTGAGGTGGCAGCAGCATATGGAGACCACAGAGTGGCCTAGTGACATAGTGGTGAGGTAGCAGCAGCATGTGGAGAACTCAGAGTGGCCCAGTTACATAGTGGTGAGCTGGCAGCAGCATAAAGAGATCACAAAGTGGTGATGTGGCAGCAGTATTAGGAGAACTCAGAGTGGTGAGGTGGCAGCAACATGAGGAGACCACAGATTGGCCCAGTGACATATCGGTGAGCTGGCAGTAGCATGAAGAGAACACAGAGTGGTGATGTGGCAGCTTCATGAGGAGACCTCACAGTTTTGAGGTGGCAGCAGCATGAAGAGACCACAGAGTGGCCCAGTGACACAGTGTTAAGGAGGCAGAAGCATGAAGAGACAACAAAGTGGTGATGTGGCAGCGACATGAGGAGACTACAGAGTGGTCCAGTGACATAGTGGTGATGTTAAACACAACAATAGCTGATCTCAGGGAGACCAGCTACAAAAAACACCGCGGAGCCTCACTTAAGAGTCTCAACACAGCAATCCAAAGTGCAAAGTTCCCTGGGAAACAGGAATATGCAAAATAAATGTGGAGCCCCAGTTATGGGTCTACAACACAATGAAAGCCAGATATCCCTCAAAGGAAGGAAAACCAAGCGAAGGGGTGTCTCCATTACAGAGATCACCAAATCCACCATATTAAGTGGCCCCTATGTCAAGATCCCGCTTTTTTACAAGCTTTAAGGATGTGACAGGGAAAACCTAAGCTAGGTATCCATCCACAGACAGCTGTTTCGGGGTGTTGCCCCTCATCAGTGTGGAGTAGGATTCTGGCTAACCGGGAGCAATGCCTCGGAGACCACTCAAACACAACAATAGCTGATCTCAGGAGACCAGCTACAAAAACACCATAGAGCCTCACTTAGAGTCTCAACACAGCAATCCGAAGTGCAAAGTTCCTGGGAAACAGGAATATGCAAAATAAATGTGGAGCCCAGTTATGGGTCTACAACAATGAAAGCCAGATATCCCTCAAAGGAAGGAAAACCAAGCGAAGGGGTGGATTTGGTGATCTCTGTAATGGAGACACCCCTTCGCTTGGTTTTCCTTCCTTTGAGGGATATCTGGCTTTCATTGTGTTGTAGACCCATAACTGGGGCTCCACATTTATTTTGCATATTCCTGTTTCCCAGGGAACTTTGCACTTCGGATTGCTGTGTGGAGACTCTTAAGTGAGGCTCCGCGGTGTTTTTTGTAGCTGGTCTCCCTGAGATCAGCTATTGTTGTGTTTGTATTGTTGTGTTTGAGTGGTCTCCGAGGCATTGCTCCCGGTTAGCCAGAATCCTACTCCACACTGATGAGGGGCAACACCCCGAAACAGCTGTCTGTGGATGGATACCTAGCTTAGGTTTTCCCTGTCACATCCTTAAAGCTTGTAAAAAAGCGGGATCTTGACATAGGGGCCACTTAATATGGTGGATTTGGTGATCTCTGTAATGGAGACACCCCTTCGCTTGGTTTTCCTTCCTTTGAGGGATATCTGGCTTTCATTGTGTTGTAGACCCATAACTGGGGCTCCACATTTATTTTGCATATAGTGGTGATGTGGCAGCAGCATGAGGAGACTACATAGTTGCCCAGTAACATAGTTGTGAGCTGGCAGCAGCATTAGGAGACCACAGAGTGGCCCAGTGACATAGTGTTGAGGAGGTAGCAGCATGAGGTGAACTCAGAGTGGCCCAGTGACAAAGTGGTGAGGTGGCAGCAGAATGAGGAGACCACAGAGTGGCCGAGTGACATAGTGGTGATGTGGCAGCAGCATGAGGAGACCACAGTGAGGTGAGGTAGCAGCATGAGGAGACCACAGAGTGGCCCTGTGAAAGAGTGGGGAGATGGGGGTAATACCATTATTAGCTGAAGATGGTGGGTGGCGGTAGGAGCACCTGGCAGCAGGTGTGACATCAGGCTGGTGGCAGCATCAGAATAGTAGCTGAAGCATGTAGTCAGAAGAAATAGGAAATAGAATAAGTTTAGGTGTGGCACCATGGATGATCTAGTCTGATGAATCAGGTACTGGTGTTCGAAAATCCTGGCTGATCCACGACTGATTCGTCTTTACAAAGGTCAGTTGGGTGGACAGGTGAGTTCTCCTTGGGGTAACTATGGCCCCCGCCGCAATATACAACCGCTCTGATGCCACACTGCTGGCCAGGCAGAAAAGCTTGTCCAAGGTAATCTCGGCCAGTTGCGGCCACAAATCGCGTTTGGCTGCCCAGTAGTCCAGGGGATGTTCGATGTGGGGTGGCAGGGTGCATTCCAAGTATGCCACAACCTGGCTCAGGTTCTGCTCTATGTCTAGCTGCTGGGGAGTAGTTTCTTCAGTAGGCGGGCGAAGAAAACTGCTCATCAGCGACTCTAGACTTAATGTATAATATTGTATTACACCTGCGCTCCCGTGGGTTTCACACTATCCCTCACAGAGGTCGCTGCTAGGTATTCCCTAATCAGTGTGCTGCAAAGGCTGATGGTTGTATCAATAAATAATAAATATCAATTACTGGACCAATACACAGTGTGTCAGGTTGGATGTGCTGTATTATTGGCCAGGTAGATACCTGCGCTGAGCTAGTGTGTGTTAAAAAGAAGCCCGCTAGGCTCTGAAACGCGTAGGATTGTTTGTGTAACTTACAGGCTTCCATACCCAATGCGGTGACGTCACACGCCGGAGCACCAGTGGATTACAGACACCTCAAGCTTAGCGCTTGAGGTGAGTGAAGAGCAGGACTGCTCATACTGCATCCCCCATCTGGATTAAAGAATGCACTTCTGGACTCGCTCTGCCCCATAGCAACTAAGGTAACATTGAAGCAGCTTTATTTAGTAACTTTATCCAGTGATACTACTTATTTGTGTACTAACCCAGGGGTATATATTATTGTCAGCCATTGCAGTATCGGCATAAATTTTCCAAAAATCCGACTGATACTAGTTAGATGAACCACTTTTCCATTCATTGACACCTCCCACTGTTTTGGTATCAGCCGAAACTGAAACGACTCTAGACTTAAGTTGCTGCTGTTGCAACTGGTAGCCATGGCAGTGGAACGTGAGCACAGAGGGCCCCCCCTGGTCAGACCTGCGTGAGGATGGGCGATGGCGCACATAGGCAGCGGCCAACTGACTACATTGGATGTTTTGATAGTAGTTCAGTTTGTCCTCTCTCTCAGTGGGTGTAAAAAAGGCCCCATTGTGGACTGGTAGCGAGGGTTTAACATGGTGAAGAGCCAGTAGTCATCCCTCTGCTAAATAGTGACAATTCAGCTGTCACTACGCAAGCAACTTAGCATGCATCGGGCCATTTGCGCAAGTGACTCGGAGGAACTCCCTACCTCAATCTCCACTGCATACTGCCACGGTTTGTCTGGGTCATCTGCCTCGTCTTCCTCATCACCATGTAGCTCCTCTGGCTGCTCCTGCTCCTCCTCTCCTGTCATCTGTTTAGATAAAACAGCCATTTCTCAATGCATTGCTTGTGCTCGAATGTCCTTCTCCTCCTTTAGTTCAGCCCTGACAGGGCTTATGTGGCCGTTAGATGTAGTCACCACGTCTCCTGTCCCCTGGCCAGACAGATTTAGCCGCATCTGTTCCAGGACATAAATTAGTGGAATGAAGTTGTTCATCCTGTAGTCTTGGCAACTGACAAATAAAGTGGCCTCCTCAAAGGGCCAGAGCAAATGGCAGGTGTCACGCATGAGCTGCCGCTGGCTGACATCGAAGTTACACAGGGGAGAACCTCTGTCCGCCTCTGTTCATATAATCGGTCCAACATATGGAGGGTGGAATTCCAACGGGTGAAAACGTCTCATATCAGACTATGTTGGGGGTCACTGTTCTGCCACTGCAGCTCAAGGAAGGTTTGCTTTGCAGTGTATGAGTGGATGTCTTGCAGATAGGGTGAAGACTTCAGGAACCGCAGCACCGACACCATGTTCTTTCCGTTGTTGGTCACCACGGTTCAGATTTTGAGTTATCGAGGAGAAAGCAAGGATTCAATTTCTTAATGAAGGGCGCGGAGCAGTTCCTCCCCTGTGTGACTCCGTTCTCCCAGGTAAACTAGGTGCAGAAGAGAGTGACACCGCCGACACTGGGCAGGGCAGGGAACTGGAAATTTTTCCAGCAGTGGAAGCTGAGAACACAATGGAGGATGAGGAGGCAGAGGTGGACATTGTCGCATGGCGTGAGAACATGGAGGCGGAAGCGGCGTCTCCCGGCCAAGTTGCTGGTGTGGTTGGGCAGGAACCACATTCACCCAGTGGGCCGTAAAGGACATATATTGTCCTTTACCGTAGTTAAAGCTCCACACATCGGCGCTGCCATGCACTTTGGAAGACATCGACAGGCTCAAGGACTGGCCCACCTTCTGTTCTTCATATGTGTCCAAGGCTGGTACTGCCTTTTTGGCATAGAAATGACTGCGTGGGACTCTCCATCTCGGCTCGCAACACGTCATCAGTTCTCTGAAAGGTGCAGAGTCCACCACTTGGAAAGGGAGGGACTGCAGTACAAGCAACTTGGCCAGGAGCACGTTCAGCTTCTGTGCTGTTGGATGAGTGCACGCATACTGTTGTCTCTTGGCAATCGCTTCAGTGATCAATTGCCGATGGAATGACTGACGAGGAGTAGGAGGACGAGGAGCATGGGGCATCAGGACCAGTAGATGATGGGAAGGACAGGCAGCTCCCTTTCGGCTGAGGTGGTGGAGCCTTGACTGCATGAAATCGGGTGTGTGCCACTGGGTAATGCAGGAGCAGGCTGGACCACCACATAGGAGCTATGGTTCTCCCAGGCCACTTTATGGTGACGCTGCATGTGTTGACGCAGGGCCGTGGTGCCAACATTGGCACCCTGGCCACGCTTTACCTTCTGCCCACAAATTCTGCAAATAGCCATGTTCACCTCCTCAGCAGCCCAACAAAAAATTGCCACATCGCCAAGTATGCTATTTCCCCCCCAACACTCCACGCCGACTGCCTGCTACCGCTGCCTCCATGAACCCCTGCACCCCTACTTTTCGGGCTGGTAGGCTCCTGTGAAGCGGGTGGTCTACCTCAGGCACGTTTGGCTCCTGACCTCCCACTGCTGCCACCCTGCTGACTTATAGCCCCGCTACTACCCTGATGGCTCAGCCACTGCCTCACGCGCAAGCTGCCACCCTTTTCTCCTGATGATGATGATGATAAAGTGCCTTCTTCACCTGGCTCCCAAGTGTGATCATCATCATCTGCTACTGTCTGCACGTCACTGAGGTTCCCCTCAGAACCAAAACCATGACCGCTCGCAACATCTAAGCGACTCTCATTATCACTACTTGCCCACCTACCGGAGTAAGCGGTAGATGTCTCCTCCAGACCTTGGCTGGGCAGTAGCTGCTTACTGTCCTCTAGTACTGTAGCTCGTCCTCGATGAAAAGTGGAGCCAAGCCTACGGCATATAATACCTCTCGTGCTGAGGGAACTAAAAATGACAGGACAGGTGGGGGCACAGGGCCTGTTCCCAAGCCATGCAAACTAAGCATTGTGTCAGAGGAAACCACCGACTCATGGCTGGGGGTATCTGATGTCACTTGCAAAGAAGTCGAAGACCGAGTCAACCATTCAAGCACCGCTGGGTTGCTGGTCAAAACACAACCGCTAGATGACACCGGGAACTCAGGCCTCAAGCTGCGATTTCTGCTGCCATCCCCCCTTCGTCTGCTGCCTGCGACACAAACATTTTGGCCATTGCCCGTTCTCTTTGAAGGGCCTGTCACCTGTCTGTCTGACATACTGTATGGAGATGAGCGAATCAAAGTTAATGAAGTGGAATTCGATCCGAATTTCAGGAAAAATTCGATTTGCACGGTAACGAATCACATTTTTTCCTAAAATGTCTGCTGCACGTTAGGACATGGAGCAAGGAACTCTGGGAACGAGGGATCACCCACAATGCCATGAATGCAGCCAATCAGCAGCCAGCGATGTGATTTCACAGCCCTATAAGTAGCCTCAGCCATCTTGGATTCAGCTATTTTCCAGTATACTTAGTGCAGGGAGAGACGTCAGCAGGCGCTAGGGACAGTGGTAGAAAAGACTTTAAAACTTTTATTTTGCTGTATAGAAGTTCAGGGAAAGGATAGGGAGAAATAATTCCACAGTATTGAAGATGAACAGGGTTCAGTAGGGGAGTTTACAGCCTGGGTATTAGGAACAATCCTGTTACACCTTGCTGCACTTACTGGGGATCCAAATTGCCATCATACAGCTCCGTAATTCCAGCAAACGGTTCTTGTTATTGGGGTGCAAGTGCTGTTTGATACAGCCATTAACAGGGTTTATTACAAGGAAATATTTCTATGTCTTATTTGCCCTTGTGCGGTGCAGTTATATGTTCTAAATCATTTTTGGGCTTATTAGTGGGGAAAAAAGGGCTCATTAGCCATTGTGTGGTGAAGTGAGAAAATTACAGCCCTTTTTGGTATGAATTAGTATATATCATTTGCCGTTCAGTGGTTCAGAATATGTTCTAAGGCCCTTTTTGGCGTGTATTAGTGGCACAAAAAATTACTTGCCGTTGTGTGGTGAAGTGAGAAAATGATTGCCCTTTTTGGCATGTATTATTGGCAAAAAAATATATATTCCTGTAAACACTTTATACAGGTGTTCGGGTGTCCACGGAGGATACATTCTGACCAGGGAGCATGCTTTCAGGGTACTTTAATGAAGGAACTGTACAAACTGTATGGTATAGGAAGTTCCCGCACCACTTCTTATCACCCACAAGGAAACGGGGCGTGCAAGCGCTTCAATCGCACCTTGCTTCAGATGCTGCGGACTCTGGAAGACAGCGAAAAAGCCCAGTGGCCCGTGTACCTACCCGAATTGATGTGGGCCTATAACAACAAGGTGCACAGTACCACCGGATACTCTCCACATATGCTCATGTTTGGAAGAGCCGGACAGGAGATTGAAGATCTCCACATGCCCAACCCGATGGAGCCCCCCACCGAGAAGTACCATCACATGGGTGCAGGAGCACCGCTGCCAGCTGAGAGCGGTTCACAAGGTTGTGGGGGAGCATCTGGGACAGGTGGTACACCCTAACCCAAGACCAATGCAGAATGATGAGTTTGCCCCAGGTGATCTAGTGATGGTCAAAGCCAAACGGCCGTCTGGGAAGTTGGATGAAGGTGAGAGGCGGTTCCATACATGGTCAAGAGGAGGGTATACCCCGCTATTCCGGTCTATGAGGTAGAGCCAGTAGGGACATGGGGACCCTCACGAAACTTGCACCGTAATATGTTGAGACGTTGCAATTTTGACAAGCCAGTGTGCATGGAGGAGGTGTCTTCACACGCTTAGAGAATGGAGGAAAGGCCCTCAGATAAGGAAGAGGAGGAATGGTGGGTTGTCCCTGCCTAGGTGTCCACGGAGGTTCCGGCCATGGCAAGTTTGCCACCCAGGTGCAATGCTGAGAAGTCATCAGCTCTTCCCTTGTCAAATATGTCTGACGTCCCCAGTATTTCTGAGACCCTCAATCTGAGAAGGTCAGCGAGGCCCAATGCTGGTGTGCCTCCACAGCGCTATGCACAGGATGAGTTTGTATGGGGGGAGTTGCCGAGTACCACAACCTCTAATTGGGTGGCATGCGAGATTGTGAGACAGCTCTCTTTATTGTATATAATTGTTTTTTGGCATTTCGGCCACTAGATGCCACTGTTTCACAGTTACAACCAGTACATTCTGGGATTTGAATATGTAAAACAGATGATGCTTCATTCAGGCTGCTTGTGAGGAGAATCAGGAAGTGGATGGCCTGACAGCTTGTCAAGATTGTGTGTGAAGGAGGCTATCCGGTTGCATCCTGACAGCAGGGGACTGAAAGCAATCGTAGTTGTGGAAAGGAGAGACTGATCGCTGTTTACTACTTGATCCTGTTTGGAGAAGGGATTGCTTCCAGGAAGGCTGCTGTGAGCTGTCCAGTGACCCCTCATCTACCTTGGCAAGACCGCATGTTTGCAAAGGGATTTGTAGCCATCCCAGTCAAAGCCACCCTGTGATACAGAAGGGACCCAGATCAGTGAACTCGTTTATGCTTAATGTTGCATCAGTGACTCCAGTATCAGAAACCAAGTTTAGGACTGCAAGTAGTTAGATAGAGAGGGTTCTATGTCTGCTAGGCCGTAGAGAATTGTTCAGCGGCACGGTATTGACTTGCAGGTTCTGCTGTGTCCGCCACCGGCTAGGTTTGTCCTCTTTTGCGGCACAACATGACTTGCAGGCTCTGCTGTGTGCGCCACCGGGCTAGGCCTATCCAGCGGACAGGGACAGCGACTGGGGGATCTGGAATATAAGATATTCTGTGTGTCTTTACATTGTTGTGTTATTACTACTGTTATTTATATCTTACATAGATAAGAGATGTCGCGAACATAAAATTTTCCGTTCGCGAATGGTGAACACGAACTTCCGCAAATGTAGGCGAACGGGTGAACCGGGTGAACCGCCATAGACTTCAATAGACAGGCGAATTTTAAAACCCACAGCGACTCTTTCTGGCCACAATAGTGATGGAAAAGTTGTTTCAAGAGGACTAACACCTGGACTGTGGCATGCCGGAGGGGGATCCATGGCAAAACTCCCATGGAAAATTACGTAGTTGACGCAGAGTAGGGTTTTAATCCATAAAGGGCATAAATCACCTAACATTCCTAAATTGTTTGGAATAACGTGCTTTAAAACTTCCAGGGTGTGTATACGATCAGGTATGATGTTTTATCGATCAGGTAGTGTAAGGTTTACGCCCGCTTCACAATGACAGACCAAACTCTGACAGACCAAACTCCCTGTTTAATGCACCGCAAACAACCGCAAACAGTCCATTTGCACAACTGCAAACTCCCCATTTGCACAAGGTTGGATACCAAGCTGGCCATGTCCCGTTCCTTGTCCTCACTGACGTCATTGAAGGTCTCTTCCTCCACCCAGCCACGTACAATACCAAGGGTCCCCGAAAGGTGACAACAAGCCCCCTGGGACGCCTGCTGTGGTTGGTCTTCCACCTCCTCAAAGCCACCTTTCTCCTCTGACTCCTCTTATTCAGACTCCTCTCTCTGCGTTGCCGCAGATCCAGCAATCAACGACGACAAGGCTGATTCTGGTTGTGATGGTGACCTCAACTCTTCCACTTCATGCTCATCTACGGCCTGAGCCACCACTCTTCGCAGGGCACGCTCCAGAAAAAATGCATATGGGATGAGGTTGATAATGTTGCCTTGGGTTTGACTGACCAGGTTTGTCACCTCCGCAAAAGGACGCATGAGCCTACAGCCATTGTGCATGAGCGTTCAGTAACGCGGCCAACAAATACCCAGCTCTGCAGAGGCTGTCCTCTTTTTTTATAATTTAACAAATCTGTTCTTACCAATTTAATCTCTGTTTTGTCCCCTATCAGGGGCAGGTGTATGGAATAGATTTTAGGAACCTGGAGATGGAAAAAGATGGTTGGTGGGTCCTCTACCTTCCAATTTGGGGCACGGCGCGTGTGCGCAATGTACTGTGCCACCCTATATGAGTGGTGTGTTCAGTAGTACTATTCCTATTAGTTTAATCCCTGTTACGTGCCCTATCAGGGGATGTGTATCGAATAGATTTTAGGAACCGGGAGATGGAAAAGGATGATATGTCGGTCCTATTACTTCCAATTTGCGGCACTGCGCGTGCGCCGCGCAATATACTGTGCCACCAATACAAATAGTGTGAACTACTATTCTTACCATTTTAATCTTTGTTAAGTCCCCTATCAGGGGACGTGTATTGAATTGAATCCTTGCATGGGGAGATAGAGAAAAAAGCTTGCTCTGTCCGCTTCCTTCTAATTTTGGGCACTTGCAATGGAATTTGCCACCAATGCAACTAGTGTTAACTAAGTACTACTCCTATCAGCTTATCAGTTTAAACTCTGTTTTGTACCTTATCAGGGCCAGGGCCGGTGTAGTGAATAGAGCCCGGAGATGGAAAAAGACCCATGCTCGGTCAGCTTCGTTTGAATTTTAGGTCACTGCGCGTGCGCCGTGCAATGTACTGTGACACCCTATATCAGTGGTGTGTTAAGTAGTATTATTCTTATCAGTTTAATCCCTGTTACATTCCCTATTACAGAAAAGTGTATCGAATAGATTGTAGACAACCGCAAAGAGTTGTCAATAGTTGACACACTCATGACATAAATGTTATTCCTCTATGCGTCAATCTTGGTGTAGTGATGACTGTGCTCGTGCGCACGTTTGGGTTATTGCAGGCGATCGCGTTTTTTCAAAGCCTATGGTCGTGCTGAGGTAGTTCAGTGACAGTTAAGTGACCCAGAAAACAATGATTCTGCAGTGTGGGCCCATTGTTGGCCTAGTAGGCTTTAATGATCACCTTAGATGATCACATAGTTCCAGCTAATATGATTGCATCCCAGTAGGGAGTATTAATTATCAAAAAATCATCCAGCAATTTACAACCCCCCTCTCTTAAAATATCACTTTTAATTATTATCACTAAAATTATTGCTGATACTGTGGTCGCTTAACCAAACCCCACCCCACTTTAATGGTCAAATATTGATACTATCATTTGTCATCATCTGTGTGTAACAGCCAACACCAGCTATATAGTTATTATTAGGTAATGGGTATAACGAGGAAGATTTAGGTAATCGGGGTTAATCCTACTACTAGCCCTGCAATTAACCCTCCGTCTCTTCCTTTGCCCAGGGACGGCCCCTAGTGGTGGGACCTCCCTGTCCTCGTGCCTAAGGCTGAATCACCCTTGGTCTTACCCTAATCTTCTAACATTGTTATCTGGTGTTAGCCGTTAAAACACAGAGACGACGACAAGTGGTGTGTACGTCCCAATCATACAAGTCCATACACTCCAGTGAAGATCCCTGGTTAAGATATCACCGAGTCTTCTCTGAACAAAACCTGGACTCCGAGTCTGAAAGGTGAGCTTAATAAGACTTAACACACCAGTTGTCCGTCAGTGTAATTTTACACATCATATTTCATTATGCCTTATATATTTTTAAACCTCGACGCGTTTCCCTTCAGATTACTGAAGTTCATCAGGAGGCCATAATGGGCATCAATGTCCCTAATTGATGTGATAAAAATTGATATAGTACAATAGTACAGAATTGATATCAAAAACCTGATACGGCTCATATGTCAAGAGGAGTGATCTTTCATAAAGTGCAGATATCGCGGAATATCATTACAGCAGGCATGTGATCTAAAGGATGAAACAAAATGCCAATTAGGCCAGATACATATGTATATGTATGTTCATGCAAGTTTAAGTACATATATATATAGTGGGACTGAGAGGTGCACTTACTTGTGCCAATTCACATAGCGTTATATCATGCTCATGCGTGTCGATGTGACCTCACCTCACCTAAAGGCATATAAAAGTCCCAGCATATATTAACAGCATGCCCATACACAAAACATACCCGCACCCAATCAGTGCAGATATATCTATCCATAATGCCCTTGTATTCAGGCTACTCACATGTCACTGCTCAGATCAATGTTCCTCCTCTGACGCCATGATTCAAAAGAACCCCAGCCTATCCCCTTTTTAAATTCCCCACTCATCATCAATTTACCAATCATATTCCACCGCCTGAATCCTAACACCGCCCATGTCTCTCACCACGTGGAATGGGCGTGTAGGAAAGACGAGCCCTTTCTTATTTTAATGTGCCATTACTCTTACGTGTTTCCTGTCAGTGGAGCGCATTGATGTATCCCGCTTTCCCTCCACCGACGACCGGTCACCTGATATCCAGGCTTCCGGTCACCTGACACCCAGGCTTCCGGTCCGTGGAACGCATGGATCTCCGTTGGTGGAACGCTTCACAGCGTCATGTGCTTTGCTTAGATGTAGCCACTCACCTGATATCGGCCTTCCGGTATCTGAAGCGCAAGACATTTCCTGTCTATGGAGCGCACACCGAATCCTCCACTTAGTGTGCCTAGATCATTCATGGTTAGTCACCAGATATATAACCCTACTATGCATGGGGCAAAGATCATTTATTAAATTTTATAGTAGTGCACCATTTTTAATAAATATATATATACGGGCCATAGAGTGGGGGACCGTATACATGATCTAGAAATAAAATATGGATAATTTTTATGGCATATGAGGGCATACATGATGACATTGTTATCAGACTGATGGTATGTTGATACATGGGAAGATGAAGATAAGGAATTAAATTCAAATATCCATAGGGCTGAGGCTAATTTGTCAGGTGAAGTTTGATTATTCAACAGAGCAAAAATTATAAAAAATAAAATAGAATTTTTTTTTTACATGCGTATAAAGCAGCTATGATGACAGTTGCTGACGTCCTATATGGGTGCTTTATGCACCTCCGGCCAGAAATGGGACCTTTATGTCAAAATTTTACAGCAAGGCTATTTTCGTACAGGGAACGAAAATAGCCTTGCTGTAAAATTTTGACATAAAGGTCCCATTTCTGGCCGGAGGTGCATGAAGCACCCATATAGGACGTCAGCAACTGTCATCATAGCTGCTTTATACGCATGTAAAAAATTTTTTATTTTTTATAATTTTTGCTCTGTTGAATAATGTTGATCCACCTGGTCCGGTGGGA
Organism: Bufotes viridis; assembly: GCA_033119425.1. Lineage (NCBI taxonomy): Eukaryota > Metazoa > Chordata > Amphibia > Anura > Bufonidae > Bufotes > Bufotes viridis. The sequence continues at coordinate 357,074,714 of CM065591.1, read as the reverse complement.
CTCTCTGCTTTCAGGCAAGTCAACCCCAAGACGGCGTGACACTGTCATATCCGGGATGTGGAATAGCCCCCGGAGAGCTGGGGGGGTGCAGTTGATGTGGAGCAAGACGCAGCAGCACAAGAGGACTCAGCCAAGGAGGTTAGCGAAGAGGATGGAGTAGCAGGAGTAGAGGAGGTGGCAGCAGGCCTGCTTGCAAGTCGTGGCGGTGTTACTAACTCCGCTGCAGAGCCACGCATTTCATGCTTGGCAGCCGTCAGCAGGTTTACCCAATGTGCAGTGTACGTGATATACCTGCCCTGACCGTGCTTTGCAGACCAGGTATCAGTGGTCAGATGGACCCTTGCCCCAACACTGTGTGCCAGACATGCCATGACTTCCTTTTCCACAATAGAGTACAGGTTCGGGATTGACTTTTGTGAAAAAAAAATTCGGCCGGGTACCTTCCACTGCGGTGTCCCAATAGCTACAAATTTTTTGAGGGCCTCAGACTCCACCAGCTTATATGGTAAAAGCTGGTGGGCTAAGAGTTCCAACAAGCCAGCTGTCAGACGCCGGGCAAGGGGGTGACTCTGTGACATTGGCTTTTTACACTCAAACATTTCCTTGACAGACACCTGACTGTGGGCAGATGAGCAGGAACTGCTGAAGGTGAGAGGCGGAGTGGCCGGTGGTTGAGAGGGAGCAAGGAGGACAGCAGAGGTTGACATGGCTGAAGATGCTGGACCGCTCCTTGCGACGACCTCCCCCTGCTTCCAACTCGTCTCCTCCTCCTCTCTGTCTCCCCATCTGAACTTTCCCCCTGTTCTTCTTCTCTTTGAGCGGGCACCCACATGACATCCACGGACACATCGTCATCATCAACCGCTTTACTTGTATCTGACAACTCAGCAAAGGAGACAGCAGCGGGTACAACGTCATCATCATCACACCGTATGTCCATGTGTGTAATGCTGCCTGACTAAGACATATCCCTGTTATATACATCCTCTGGCAATAATGGTTGCGTATCACTCATTTCTTCCAACTGTTGTTTAAATAACTCCTTTGACTGATCAAGTGAAGCGGCTGTGGTGCTAGTATTGGTGGTGGTGGCGAGCGGGCGAGTGGTAACTTGAGAGTTGCCCGACGCTGAGCTGGAGGAGGATGGTGCGTCAAGGTTCTGAGCAGAAGCTGTAGAAGATTGGGTGTCCTGTGTAAGCCAGTCAACTATGTCCTCAGAATTCTGCGAGTTCAGGGTATGTGGCCTCTGAACACTGGGCATTATTCTAGGGCCAAAGGAAATCACAGCACCACGACCATGAAGGCCCCTGCGGGGTGGCCTGCCTTATCCTGTCATTTTTTTTTTATTAGTGGTACTATGCGTGCAAGGTACTGTGCCACCATATATGAGTGGTGGGTAGTGGGCACAGTGCAGTCTGTGGGCCTGACACACGCTGGCAGGCAACTGCAATTGTATTAAAGGGTAAAAATGAAATGACTTTCGGGGTGTTGCCCCTCATCAGTGTGGAGTAGGATTCTGGCTAACCAGGAGCAATGCCTCGGAGACTACTCAAACAAAACAACAGCTGATCTCAGGGAGACCAGCTACAAAAAACACCGCAGAGACTCATTTAAGAGCCTCAACACAGCAATCAAAATTGCAAAGCTCCCTGGGAAACAGTAATATGCAAAATAAATGTGGAGCCCCAGTATTGGGTCTACAACACAATGAAAGCCAGATATCCCTCGAAGCAAAGGGGTGTCTCCATTACAGAGATCAACCAAAATATATTAAAGGGTAAAAATTAAATGACTTTTTTATCTGCAAGGTACTGTGCCACCTGATATGAGTAGTGGGCACTGGCAGTGGGCACAGTACAGTCTGTGGGCCTGACACTCACTGGCAGGCAACTGCAATAATATTAAAGGGTAAAAATTAAAGTGACTTTTTTATCTGCAAGGTACTGTGCCACCCGATATGAGTGGTGGGCACTAGCAGTGGGCACAGTACAGTCTGTGGGCCTGACACACACTGGCAGGCAAATACAATTATATTAAAGGGTAAAAGTTTAATGACTTTTTTTATCTGCAAGGTACTGTGCCACCCTATATGAGTGGTGTGCACACAGTACAGTCTGTGGGCCTGCAGCCTCTCACACACAGGCAGGCAACTGCAATATATATATAGAAAAAATAAATAAAAGCAGACTGATGTACAAGCCCTAAGAAGGGCTTTTTTGGGGTGCTGTCAGGATGCTGTCCTCACAGCAGATGAGTCTTTGAGGAATGGAGTGGACACAGAACACTGGCCTAGCTAACACTTTCCCTATATTAATTCAGCAGAAGCAGCACTCTCCCTGCTCTAACTAACATTGTAGCTTCAGAATGAATTTATGATGGATGCTGTCCTTGCTTTTTGATAGGAGGTGGGAGGGTCTGGGAGGGAGGGTATGCTGATTGGCTGGAATGTGTCTGCTGACTGTGAGGTACAGGGTCAAAGTTTGCTTAATGATGATGTATAGGGGGCAGACCGAACATCGCATATGTTCGCCCGCAGCAGCGAACGCGAACAAGGGATGTTTGCCGGGAACTGTTCGCCGGCGAATAGTTCGGGACATCTCTAACATAGATATATATTTAGACATAAATGCATACATAGATATATATAGACACATATATGCACATACATTCATACAGATACAGACACACACGTGTATATGTATTTATATATATATATATATACATACATAGAAGGAAGGAAAAATGAGACTCACAACTGATCATGTCTGTGTAAGAGCTGTAAGGCCTGCATGACATGGTCCCTATTCTGCATCAGAATTGGCTAATGATTTGGTAGCCAACCACTACCACAGCAGACTCCCTATGCGTGTTTCTGCAAGGCAGGAAATAGCCGTTTTTTAACGTGATTTGCCACAAATAACATTTTTGAAACATTCGGCGAACCAGCCGTATCTAATTTTTGAGAAATTTGCTCATCTCTAATACTGTAGAATTAAATTGAAATTAAAGTTATACCCCCCAAAAAAGGCTGTAGTACAATGAACGGCAATTAAGAAATATATGTATTTTCTCTGATTAATAACCCCCCCCCCCCCACCAAAAAAGAAATAATCACATATTCACCGCAGAACTGCAATGAAGATGTTTTCTTTTTCCTACTCCCCCAAAAAGAAATATAACAATCGCATTTCACCACAGAACGGCCAATGGGATGTAGGTATATTTACTTTTAATATACTACGTAAATGACTGTAGAATAATGTAACTTAACCGCTGAAGAGCAATTAAGACAGATATTTTTTGATTAATAAACTCCCCCCCTCCCCCCTAAAAAAATACCAATCATAATTCACCGCAGAACAGATAATAGAAAGTAGGTTTATTTCCCTGTTATACACCCCATAAATGGCTGCAGTACAATGTAACTTCACTGCAGAACGGCAATTAAGACATATTCTTTTTCCTATTTCTACACTCCAAAAAAAGAAATATAACAATCACAATTCACCGCAGAAAGGTAATGAGACGTACGTATATTTCCTTTTAATACATGTGGAATCATATATATTAAATGTATACTTGCTTGTATTATAACTAACATTTGTCTAAACAAAATGGCCCCCGAAGCAGAAGCCAACTCCCTTACTAATGTCTTACTAATCATTTTTATGATAATGATGACTTCAGCTATTCTAATATCGGCTGATGTGATACGTGTCCATTAGACTTTGATAATGTGACAATGAGATAATGCTGCCGAGTCATTAAGTTCCCCTTTTATCTTCTATATAAACCCATGCATGACATGTAATAAACAGAGCATCTAGCATTGACTTCACTGTGACGGTCTGTGTGTGATTTCTCTCGGCGTACGCCTAATACCTAAATACCAATTCGGAGCAGTACATCATCTCAGCCTGACTACTGGGTCAGAACCAGAACCAGAACAAGAACATTGGCGCCCAACGTGGGGCTCGAGGATTGGACCCCCTGCTGAAGTACCACCAAAGACTGGACAAGGAGAGACGAGCCAACGGACACCGGGACCGGCCGGCCCGTAATAAGAGGTGAGAAAATAAATCATCTTACCTATTTGTGTTCCTTGGCCTAGTCTGTCCGCATACGTTCTAGGGAGGGGTGCACCGGCAGTCTGGGGCATCCTCGGGGGCATGAGAGTAAGAACCCCATTGTATTGATAAGAATAAAACTTGATGTACTGTGTTTTATTATTTTTATGTGTGCGGTTGGTTTCTCTGTGAGGAGAGGCATAGACTGACAGAACAACAGAAGGAAGTCTCCCTAAGTGCCTACATTGAGGGGTAACCCTGGTGTGTGACCCCAAGAAATAGTAGAAGGGAGGGAGACGGCTTTCTTACGACCCAGAGTGTGTTAGTCTCAAGCTCAAGGTGTTTGTTTGTCAGTGTCTGTGCTATCCAAGTATCAGAGACAGTAAGTGAAGGCTCCAGGACGTGTTTTACAAAATGGGTAACCAGAAAAGTGTCCCGAAGGGACTAAGACTGAATTAAGACTGAATTAACCCTATAGTCCCTTAAATGTGGGAAAGTGGGAAAAAAGGCAGCCTGCTTCCTCTAATCCTGGAGGAAGCAGGTGTCTAACTAACAGCCTAGACAGAACACAAATGGAAACACACACCAAAAACACACTTATCTTTGAAGCAGAGCAGAAACCGCAATCCACCTTTCCTCAGTGAGAAAGAAGCTATAACCCGCAAAGGACACTGGGTAGGTGCGTGATTTAAACTCACACGACCCCACCCAGTGCACCTGAAGGGAGGCAGGTACAGCTCACTCCAAGTAAACAGAAAACACTACACACGTGCTGCCAACCTGACAGACCTCTGTACCTCACCAGAGCAGGGTATGACAGTACCCCCCCTTCTACGGGTGACCTCCGGACACCCAGGACCAACTTTATCTGGGTGGGACCTGTGAAAGTCCCTCACCAGTTGGCTATCATTAACATCCACAGCCGGGACCCACATCCTCTCCTCAGGATTGTATCCCCTCCAGTGTACCAAGTACTGAAGGGAACTCCGAAGAAAATGCGAGTGAAGAACCCTAGAGATCTCGAACTCAAACTTACCATCAACCAGAACAGGGGGAGGAGGCAATAGCGATGGTTCCACTGGTCTCACATATTTCTTAAGTAAAGACCTATGGAACACATCATGGATCTTCCAAGTCTGTGGAAGATCCAAACGAAACGCAACTGGATTGACAACCGCAGATATTTTGCAAGGTCCAATAAATCTTGGACCCAGTTTCCAAGATGGTACTCTTAGTTTAATATTTTTAGTAGATAACCACACCAGATCACCCACACACCGGTCCGTACCAGTCACACGTCTCCTGTCAGCCATTCTCTTATACCTCTCACCCATCTTCTCCAAATTGCCCTGGATCCCCCGCCAGATAGAAAACGAGGCAGAAGATATTCTCTCCTCCTCTGGCATCCCAGAGGAACCAGTCCCAGAAAAGGTACCAAACGGAGGATGAAAACCGTATACGTCAAAAAAATGCCGACTTACCCGTGGACTCCTGCTTATGGTTATTCAAGGCAAACTCTGCTAGAGATAGGAATGAAGACCAGTCCTCCTGGTTCTCAGCCACAAAACACCTCCAGTAGGTCTCCAGGTTTTGGTTAGTACGGTCTGTCTGCCCATTCGACTGCGGATGAAAAGCCGAAGAGAATGAAAGTTGAATGCCAAGACGAGAGCAGAACGCCCTCTAAAACCTGGAAACAAACTGAGTACCCCTATCAGAAACCACATCCGATGGAATACCATGTAATTTCACGATGTCATCAACAAAAACCTGAACAAGAGTCTTAGCATTGGGCAGACTAGCTAACGATACAAAGTGAGCCATCTTGCTAAAATGGTCCACAACCACCAAAATCACTGTTCTCCCGGAGGAACTTGGCAGATCAATAAAATCAATAGACAAGTGCGTCCAAGGACGAAAAGGGATAGACAAAGGAATAAGTGAACCAGAAGGTCTAGTGTGAGCAACCTTTGACCGTGCACAGGTCTCACAAGCTGCCACATAATCCTCAATACTCTTACGTAAATTGGGGGCACCAGAACCTGAGAGAAATAAGATCAAAGGTGGACTTGCCACCAGGGTGTCCAGCAAGGACTTTATAGTGATGTTCCTTGAATACTTTGTATCGCAGTCTAGAAGGAACAAACAACCTCCCTGGGGGACAAGAATCAGGAGCTGCCTCCTGGGCTTCCAACACCTCCATCTCCAACTCGAGGTACTGAGCGGAGACAACCACCCCATCAGCCAAAATCAGAGCAGGATCCCCCGAATCACTTCCCCCGGGAAAACTATGAGACAGAGCAGCTGCCTTGACGTTTTTAATCCCCGGGAGAAAAGTAACCACAAAAGTGAATCTAGTAAAGAACAGTGACCATCTAGTCTGTCTAGGATTTAGACGCTTGACGGACTACAAGTAAGCCAAATTCTTATGATTAGTATATACAGTAACGGGATGAGACGCCCCCTCCAACCATTCATTTGCGTCATTTCTTAAAGGCCAATTTGATGGCCAGCAATTCCCTATCTCCTACATCATAATTCCTCTCGGTGACCGAGAGTTTCTTGGAAAAGAAGGCGCATGTGCGCCACTTGCCAGGCGATGGACCCTGTGACAGCACTGCTCCAACCCCCACTTCTGATGCATCAACCTCCACCACAAATGGTTGAGACACATAATGCTGCATTAGAATGGGAGCAGGCGCAAAACACTCCTTAATAGCTGAAAAGGCCTGCAATGCCTCATCTGACCAGACAGAGCAGTCGGCGCCCTTCCTAGTCATATCGGTCAGCAGTTTTAAAATGAATTTTATATAAAAATTGGTAAACCCCAAAAACCGCATCAAAGCTTTCTGATTCTCTGGTTGGTCCGATTCCAGAACCGCCCGGACCTTTTCGGGGTCCATTCGAAAACCAGAGCCGGAAAGCAGGTATCCCAAAAACGTAATCTCCAGGACAGAAAACACACATTTCTCCAACTTAACATATCATTTATTCTCCCGAAAGATCGTCAAAACCTGTCTCACATGATCCTGATGGGTCTTCAGATCAGGGGAGTAAATTACAATAATTCTACCTACCAAATGATGAAAAATGTAATTGACAAATCGCTGAAACACTGGTGGTGCTTTTGGTAATCCAAAAGGCATAACCAGATTTTCGAAATGACCCTCATGCGTGTTAAAGGCCGTTTTCCATTCATCCCCCTCCCTGATTCTGATCAGATTGTAGACCCCTCTTAAATCCATGGGATCTGAGTTAGATCGTGAAAACTCAGATCCGACAGTATATTCTAACACAGAGGCGTTCCCAAAGTGATGGGGACTCTTCATGTTAGAATATACTGAGAAATCTGTATATACCGGCCCCCTGCCGCCTGGCAGCACCCGACCTCTTACAGGGGGCTGTGATCTGCACAATTAACCCCTCCCCCCCTAATTAAAATCATTGGTGGCAGTGAAGCGGCAGTTCCGATCGGAGTCCCAGTGTAATCGCTGGGGCTCCGATTGGATACCATGGCAGCCAGGACGCTACTGAAGTCCTGGCTGTTATGGTCACTTAGCAGCGTTATACTTACCTGCGCTGTCTGTGTCCGCCCGGCGCTCCTTCTGCTGGTAACTGACAGGTCTGTGCGGCTCCTGCTGCCTGGCAGCATCTGATCTCTTACAGGGGGCTGTGATCCCCACAATTAACCCCTCAGGTGCGGCAACTGAGGGGTTAATTATGCGGATCACAGCCCCCTGTAAGAGATTAGATGCTGCCAGGCAGGAGGGGGCCGGTCTGTACACACGTCAGTATATTCTAACTTGAAGCGTCCCCATCACTATACAATATACTGTCAGATTTGAGTTTTCACGATCTAACTCAGATCCGATGGTATATTCTAACATATAGGCGTTCCCATGGTGATAGGGACGCTTGAAGTTAAAATATACCTTCGGATTGGAGAAAACTCCAGTCGACACTGATATGGGGAAGAAAACTCCAATTGACACTGATATGGGGAAGAAAACTCCAATTGACACTGTTATGGGGGAATCTGTGGATTAAACATAGCATACATGCTATGTGTCATCTACAGATACTCCCATAACAGTGTCAGCCACAGACCCCCCCCCCCATAAAAGTGTCAGCCACAGACCCCCCCCCCATAACAGTGTCACCCACAGACCCCCATAAAAGTGTCAGCCACAGACCCCCCATAACAGTGTCATCCACAGACCCACATAACAGTGTAAGCCACAGACCCCCCATAACAGTGTCAGCCACAGACCCCCCATAACAGTTTCAAACACAGACCCCGCCCATAACAGTGTCAGCCACAGATCCCCCTCATAACAGTGTCACCCACAGACCCCCATAACAGTGTCAGCCACAGACCCCATAACAGTGTCAGCCACAGACCCCCCATATCAGTGTCAGCCACAGACCCCCCTAACAGTGTCAGCCACAGACCCCCCATAACAGTGTCAGCCACAGACGCCCCCATAACAGTGTCAACCACAGCCCCCCATAACAGTGTCAACCACAGACCCCCATAACGGTGTCAGCCACAGACCACCCCATAACAGTGACAATGGAAAAAGTGGGCTACAGCAGCATGTCCAAAACGAAACTTCTTTTATTCAAAACTCCGTAGCAAAGTGTACAGAAAATGCAATGTTTCGGCTAGGTAAAGCCTTTGTCAAGCATATAATTCAAGTTAGATAAATACAATAATATAGTGTATAAGAACAATACTAGTTAAAGTGCAATATCACAAAATCACGAGAACAAAGTACAGTTATAAGGCAATAGGAATTGCAGTACTACATCACAAAATCAAGACACCATTAATAAAGTGCACAAGTGCAATGTATAAAAAAGCAACCATTATGACATAAACATGAACCGAAATATCAACATGAAGAAAGACATCAGTGCATATTAAAACATGGTATAAATATATATATTATATATATACAAAACATGTTAGTTGTAACATAAATGTCAAGTTAATCAATGATCACACAATGATAACATAGCCCCCCCTTGGTTCCTGTTCCTCATCCTTGTGTCCCACCTTTGTGCTGCCTTGTTTTAACATGTATGTATTTATCATTGTTAATAAAGTTTTTTCGATTTTCATTCGCTAAAAATTGTGGTCCAATTTTTGGGTGATATACCTGTTTAGATTTAGTAAGTGCTAGGCTGTGAGATATATATATATATATAACTGTGTGATTTGCATATGCTATTAACTTGTTCTCTTGTCAGCTTAGGGAGAGAGAGGAGCCAGTTTTGACCTATGTCTCTGGGAACATGTGCTGTATCGTCATAGGAAGGACCTCTGCTTAGGGTCAGAAGCAGTACCTGTAAGACCTTAAAGGGTAACCCCGCTGCTAAGCAGTAATGCTGAAAAGTATACTTAGTAGTACTAGTTAGATAAGCCCAGCTTTCACTGGGACATCAGGTGGTAAAAACCTGCACTTTCTCTCAAAGTAGCAATACACTAAAGAGTGTTAGTCTTTAAGGTGATCTGTGTATACCATTATAGGCCTTGTTGTTGCAAAGGGCAAACAGTAATGACACCCATTGTACTTAACCACCTCACATCCGCCCATAGGATATAAACATCCTATGGGTGGATGTTTATCTCTAAATGGAAGTTCTGGAACGTTAATTCAGAGATCGCAGCTGCACGTTAATCGTGCAGCTGCTGTGTCAGGGGCCCGCGGTCAGTGACAGCAGGGTACCCCAGGGAGAAGGCAGGGACAGTTACCAGGTGTCCCTGCCTTCTAGATCTCTGTATACACAGCGCTCACCGTGCGCTGTGTATACAGATGAGGAAGTGCTATGACCATCATCTCATCCCGCAAAAAAACGAGCCCCTACAATAAAAAATCGCTTAAAAAATAAAAAAAAAACTATAGCTTTCAGAACATGGAGACATTAAAACATCATTTTTTTTGTTTCAAAAATGCTATTATTGTGTTAAAGTGAAGTAAATAAAAATAAGTATACATATTAGGTATCGCAGTGTCTGTAACAACCAGCTCTATAAAAAATCACATGACTTAACCCCTCAGGTGAACACAGTAAAAAAAAAAAAAGCCATTTTTTTTTCACCACACATCACAAAAATTGCAACACCAAGCGAACAAAAAGGTGTATGCCCCCCAAAATAGTACCTATCAAACCGTCACCTCATCCCGCAAAATATGGGACGCTATCTAAGACAATCGGTCTAAAAATAATAAATCTATGACTCTTAAATAATGGAGACACTAAAATATGTTTTTTTGCTTCAAAACTGCTATTATTGTGTTAAAGTGAAATAAATAAAAAAGTATACATATTAGGTATCGTAGCAACCTGCTCTATAAAAATATCACATGACCTAACCCCTGAAGTGAACATCGTAAAAAAATAAAATAAAAACAGTGCCAAAAAAGCCATTTTTTCTCACCTAACATCACATAAAGTGCAACACCAAGCGATCAAAAAAGGTGTATGCCCCCCAAAATAGTACCAATCAAACTCTCACCTCATCCCGCATAAAATGATACCATAATTAAGACAATCAGCCAATAAATAAAAAGATATGGGTCTCAGACTATGGAGACAATAAAACATCATTTTTTTAATTTCATGAATGCTTTTATTGTATAAAACTTAAATAAATAAGAAAGAGTATACATATTATATATTGCTACGTCCGTAACAACCTGCTCTATAAAAATGTCACATGACCTAACCTTTCAGGTGAACTCTGTAATAATAAATAAATAAAAACTGTGCTAAAACAACAAATTTTTTGTTCACCTTGCCCCATAAAGTGTAATAATGAATGATCATATGTACCCGAAAATGGTACTAATAAAAACTTCAACTCTTCCTGCAAAAAACGAGCCCTGCACAAGATGATCAGCAGAAAAATAAAACAAAAATGGCGTTCAGAAAACGGAGACACAAAAAACTAATTTTGTTTTCAAAAATGATTTATCATGTAAAACTGAAACAACCAAAGAAAGTAGACATATTTGATATCATTGCATCCATAACAACCTGCTCTATGAAAATAGCACATGATCTAACCTGTCAGATGAATCTTGTGAAAAATAAAAACTGCCTTGCCTCACAAAAAATTAAATATAGAGCAATTAAAATCATATGTACCCCAAAATAGTACCAATAAAACTGGCAGCTTTTCCCTAGTTTCCAAAATAGGGTAACTTCTTGGGAGTTTCTACTGTAGGGTGCATCAGGGGGGCTTCAAATGGAGCATGGCATCTAAAATCCAGTCCAGCAAAATCTGCCTTCCAAAAACCTTATGGCACTCCTTTTCTTCTGCGCCCTGCTGTGGGCCCTTACATCAGTTTACGACCACATGTGGGGTGTTTATGCAAACCGCAGAATCAGGGCAATAAACATTGGGTTTTGTTTGGCTGTTAACCCTCGATGTGTTGAAAAAAAAATGGATTAAAATGGAAAATCTGCCAAAAAAAGTGAAATTTTGAAATTTCATCTCCATTTTTCTTTCATTCCTGTGGAACACCTAAAGGGTTAACAAAGTTTGTAAAATCTGTTTGAATACCTTGAGGTGTGTAGTTTCTAAAATAGGGCCATTTATGGGTGGTTTCTATTATGTAAACCACACAAAGTGACTTCAGACCTGAACTGGTCCTTAAAAAGTGGGTTTTGGAAATTTTCTTAAAAATTTTATGATTTCCTTTTAAACTTCTAAGCCTTCTAACGTCCCCAAAAAAAGAAAATGAAATTTACAAAATGATCCAAACATGAAGTTGACATATGGCAAACGTAAAGTAATATTTATTTTAGGAGGTATCACTATCTGTTTTAAAAGCAGAGAAATTGAAATTTTAAAAATTGTGAATTTTTCAAAAAATTTAGTAAATTTGGTATTTAAAAAAAAAAAAGTATATATATATATATTTTTTTTGCTCAAATTTCCCACTGTCATAAAGTACAATATGTGACGAGAAAACAATCTCAGAATGGCTTAAATAAGTAAAAACGTTCCAAAGTTATTACCACATAAAGTGACACACGTCAGATTTGCAAAATTAGGCCTGGTCAGGAAGGGGGGAAATGGCCTGGGTACGAAGTGGTTAATATGTATTGTGAAGGGTTTACAGGATAAGGCCTCTTTCACACTTGCGTTGCGTGGATCCGGCGTGCACTTCCTTTGCTGGAAATGCCCGCTGGATCCATCACAGCGCAAGACAACTGAAAGCATTTGAAGACTGATCAGTCTTCAAAATGCTTTCAGTGTTACTATGGCAGCCTGGACACTACTAAAGTCCTGGTTGCCATAGTAAGTAGTGGGGAGCCAGGGGAGCAGATACTTACAGTCCGTGCGGTTCCCGGGGCGCTCCACAATGACGTCAGAGAGCCCCACGGGCATGGATCATGTGATCCATGCGATCATGTGATCCATGCTCATGGGGCGCTCTGACATCATTGTGGAGCGCCCCGGGACTCGGGAGCCGCACGGATGGTAAGTATGCTTCTCCCCTGACTCTCCACTACACTTTACCATGGCAGCAGGGACTTTAGCGTCCTGGCTGCCATGATAACCATTCACAAAAGCTAAACGTCGGATCCGGCGATGAGCCGAAAGGACGTTTAGCTTAATGCCGGATTCGGATTAATGTACTTCAATGGGCATTAATTCCGGATCCGGTGTTATGGCATGTCTTCCGGATTTTTGGATGGAGACAAATCCGCAGCATGCTACAGTTTTGTCAACGTCCAAAAAACGTTCACATACTGAACGGAAGACATCCTGATGTATCCTGAACGGATTTCTTTCCATTGAGAATGCATTAGGATAAATCCTGATCTGAATCTTTCCGTCCCAGAGCCCCGAGGACGGAACTCTAGGACAGAAAGCAAAAGCACAAGTGTGAAAGAGCCCTAATGCCACCCTTCTCGCTACATGATTCACAGTGAAGGGTAAAAGGTCAAAGGACACCCATCACCTTTTGGCCATGTTGTACGGATATAGGAGTAATAAGTGAACACTTAATGTTAGTATAACCTCTAATTGAGTAGAAGGTTCTTCTTTATTTTGTATTCTGTAGCTAGATACCTAGTATAATTCAAGTACGGCTGGAGCATGGGCTAGTAATCAGAAGGTATACAAAGCAGCACTTTAAGGGCAACCCCCAGGGCGGCTTGATTTTAAGTAAGGGGGTATGTAGTATGCCAGATATGGGGAATTACCATTTTGTCACCTTCCTTATATTTATTTCCAGGTCTTCTTATTCAGTGACTCTATTTTGTTATGCAACTGTTCATTTATTCTGTTATATGCAATCTGTCCTGTATCCAGCAGGTGGCATAGTTCTGGCAGAGCCTTAGATAAAATAGGACTAACCACTCCATTATTTTTCCCACTTTGGGGAGAAGTGAGCAGTCTCGCTTCCCACCTAGGGAGGGTTTCGCCAGAAGTTGTAGTTAGTTGAAATTGGAGCTGGACCGAGCAACATCCATCATGGTACAGTGAGTGGATCGTTTCCCCCTCCTGTAGCAAGAGACCAGAGAAGAAGCTCATAGAGCAACTCGTTCCTTTTCTCCCCAGAAATAGTAAGAGACTTTACTTTACATGAAGTATAACAGCCTAAAGACACCGCACTGTTTTGGGGAACTAAACAGACTTAAGCCAGATAGGAACTAATAGAAGCATTTGGCCCAACCGCCACCACCTGGTAATTTGATTGGACTAAGAGAAGTGAAATCCAGTCAAGTCAAGCAATGTTCTTGTATTATCAAGTTTGTTCCAGTAAACTCAAGTTAACAGTCTCCTGAGTCTGGACCTCTTCATCTACTTTAACTCAATTATTGAAGCGAACCACCCCCAGGGAGTGATGGCCTGAGGTAGGACCACTATGACACAAGGACACTACACTAGGCCATATTATACAACTTGCAAACCTCAACATGAATGTGCTGGGGTTCCTCATGACATACATTGCACATGGGACCAATACAAATGTCTTCAGCTGCCAAGTGCAGATGCAATGGGGCAGCCAGTTTTATAGGTACTTTTCTGCTCAGCAGGGTTAGAGAATCATTACAGATCATGTCTGTCTCAGTTTTTGTATTTCTGAAGTGTTTAGTGTGGTTATAGCACCATCTAGGGGTGTTACGTTGTATTACACTTTGTTTTTCCTGTTATAAAGACTACTGCATTGTGAGTTGGGCACTGCATTGTGGGAGTGCAAAGCATTCTGGGAATGAGAAGTTTCCAGTATCCAGTCTCCAGGACATAGTACAGAGCTATCCTATGCATGTCTCCTTCTCAAACTACACCATCCTTGTAAAATCATATCTGGTGAGAGATCTACATGTGTTTCAGGGACATGATGTTATGCAGAGCTGTTTAGCTAGATGTAATTGTTACTCAGGGAGTTATTACTGTTAGCTAGACATGTAATCCTATGTATAGACAGCCATTTTACTATGTGTTTTCACTGTCAATGTAAATGTAATAGTACAGGCTATTCATGCTTAATATGTATACATGTTTTTTGAATTCTTGTAGTTTTACCACACTTGTACAATCTCACTCTCACTCACGCGCATTGTTGACCAATAAACAAGTTAGACTGCAAAGAACAGTTCTCTTCTTTAGAAGACAGGAATGGTTTATGCTGAATGTCAAACTGCACACTGTGTGAACGTGTATGAAGACAGAACAGTAAAACAGATGCTAGTCCCCAGCGATAGTGGATCTGACTATACAGAGCCGCCATCACATACGCGGTCCTGCCATACAGTCAAAAGAAGTGAGAGTGCAGCCCCCAGCAAGTGCAGCATGATCCAGACCACGCTGAAGTTCGTTTCTACATAGACTGAGTCCGCACAGAGACATTAGGCAGCCAGCAAACAGGCACACAATGTCCTCTAGCCGGGCATCGTCATTCAGGACCAGATCATGAGCAAGCTGCTCTAGCAAGTCTTCAATAGAAGAAATCGCTGCTTTCGCCCGTGCAGAAGCTGAGGCAGCAAAAGAAAGGTCTTCCTTCGCCGCACAAGAGATGCAACTAAAGCTAAGGCAAGCAGATCAAGAAACAGAGATAGACTGCCTGCATGCATCAATGGAAAAGGAGAGAGTACACCTGAAAGCATCACCGGAAGAAGAGACAGTACGCTGCCAAGCGTCAATGGAAAAGGAGAGAGTACACCTGCAAGTGTCACTGGAAAAACTTGCCGCAGAAAAAGAAGCGGCAGCCGCAGTAGCCAAAGCAGATTTCCTAGAAGCCATGGCGTTCCCTGAATCCGAGAAACACAGCCAAGTACTCGGGCTAGACCTAGAGGAACAAGATCCAGGACAGTGCGTCTCAGAATATGTCCATCAGCTTCCCAAGACAGATGACGACTATGATCCATTATATCAGCCAGCTTATACAGAGTGCCAAAGATCCTATCTTGAACCACAGTACCTGGAGCAGAAGGCAACTGGGTACAAGGTAGAGTCCATAGATGGTCAGACCTTCTTGTCCCTGCCAACCATACTGGAGTGCAATCACATACCTGACAACCAGTCTGAGATACCTACACCAGAGGTGGCAGCATACCACCCCCACCTGAGGCGTATAGCTCACCTGATACCAGAACTGGACCCAGAAGCCCCAATAGTTTTACTCCTTGGAAGAGACATACTACGAGTTCATAAAGCTAGAGGACAGACCTAGGATGGGTCATCATAGGAGACGTCTGTCTAGGAGGAGCACACAAGCCAACCTCAGTCAACAGTTTGCTCACCAACACATTTGAAAATGGACGTCCTTCCCTATTCCAGCCATGTCAGAGCAGTTTCCTGATAAAAGAATTGCCACACAGTGCTTCAAGCCTTGTTCTTTCGTGGATCCTTCCTGTGAAGACCACGCCTGCGATAGTGAGCAAGATCACTTAAGGTGCACAGTCTTCCACAGGACAAGAGAAGACAACAGGGTCACAATGTCCATAAAAGACAGGCTGTTCTTGGATATCATGGATCAAGGAATAGTAAAAGACAAGTCAAAAAGCTGGGTCGCACCTTTACCGTTTAAACCCCGGAGACGACGCTTACCTAACAACAAATAACTTGTCTACAGTCGATTTATCTAACCTCAAACACAAACTTCAGAGGACACCAGAGAAGAGAGAACATTTCTTTACCTTCATGGAAACAATATTCCAGAACAACCATGTAGAAATGGCACCCGCGTTCCAAGACTCCGAGGATTGTTGGTACTTATCCATATTCAGCATGTATCATCCTAAAAAACCAGGGCAGATACAAGTAGTATTCGACTCGAGCGCCAGGTGCGAAGGCGTCTCGCTAAATGATGTCTTACTGTCTGGTCCAGACCTCAACGACAGACTGCTAGAGGTACTTCTCCACTTCTGCAGAGATTTTTTAGCATTTATGGCCAAAATACAACAGATATTCCACTGCTTCCTCGTCAAGGAAGAACATAGAAACGACTTGAGGTTCTTCTGGTACCGCAACAACGACCCCAATGAAGACATTGTAGAGTACCGAATGAGAGCGCATATCTTCAGAAACAGTACTTCCCCTGCAGTCGCTATCTACGGTCTCAGACATTCAGCCCGAGAGGGTGAGGCAAAGTATGGGTAGGATGTCAGGTCCTTTGTGGAAAAAGATTTCTATGTGGACGACTGCCTGAAATCCATACCCATGAACGAGACCACAATCCGTCTCCTGAAAAGGTCTCAAGAGATGCTCTCTCTATGTAATCTAAGGTTGCACAAAATTGCCTCCAACAGCCGTGAGTTAATGGAGGCCTTCTCATCCCAATACCATTCAAATGATCTAAAGGACTTGGATCTTAGCACCGACTCCCTTCCCATGCAGCGGAGCCTCGGTTTACTCTGGGATTTAAAGGCAGACACATTCACCTTCCAAATCAGCAAGGTCGAAAAGCAGAGGAGTTCTGTCCACCACAAACAGATTATATGATCCTCTGGGATTCGTAGCGCCTGTTACCATCCAAGGTAAAATGATGATAAGAGACTTTACCATAGAGACGTCTGATTAGGATGATCCGCTTCCCATGGAGAAAAAAGACCTGTGGACAGGTTGGAGGAAGTCTCTCAAAGCTTTTTCCAACCTTCATGTGGCACAACCGTATGCTTCCATGCCATCAAATGAAGTCAAGATGCAAAGACTACTCTCCATTGTATCAGGCAAGCTGTTGCAATGTCTCTATGATACGCATGTTACGTGTGTTGTGAACTATTCTATATTTTTGTTTTTCTCTTTTAAAATGATAAAGACTATATAAAAAAAAAGATGCAAAGATTATATATCTTCTGTCAAGGCGATTGCAGCCTTAGCATACCTAAAGACCATAGACATCGAAGAAAGATGCCATATAGCGTTTGTCATGACCCGGAACAAACTGGCACCACTCTGCGAACACATGATACCCAGACTGGAGCTCTGCGCTGCTGTGCTTGCAGTGGAGTTGGCTGAACTTATAACAACAGGAATGAACCTGTAAATCAAAGAAGTCGACACGGACAGCAATCTAGTCCTAGGATATACTTGCAATGAAACCAGGCGCATTTACGTCTATATCAGAAATCAGGTGCTAATGATCAGGAGATCCACTTATCCTAAATAGTGGCGCTACGTGCCTACACAGCATAATCCTGTGGACCATGCGACTAGATCTGTCGCACCAAGCCACCTCAAGGATACAATGTGGGTTGCGGGTCCTGCATTCCTGTACCGTTCAACTTCTTGCAGCATCGGATAAGACACATTTAAATTGGTAGACCGAGATGCCGATGAAGAAGTCCAACCTGAAGTATCTGTTCTACGTACAGTGACTTCGGACCACCAACTCAAATCCAATCATTTCGACAGGTTCTCCACCTTGATGTTGCTCATTTGTGCTATAGCCTGTGTAGTTCATATAGCTCAGTCTTACAAGTTGACATTACCTGTAAGTGGGAAGCCCTGCAAAGGTTGGCATCACTGCCATGCCTTTACCACTCCTAATCTGGAAAGATTTAAGAACATATTAATTTGCACCATACAATGTGAATATTATGCTAAAGAAATAGACTGCCTCAGCAAAGGCAAAACAGTTTCTAAGGACAGCACTTTGAGAAAGCTTGACCCTATCATTGACCAAAATTGGTTGCTAAGAATGAAGGACCTAGCAGTGGTGTCTGTTGACGCCAGACAGGAAGTGTTCTACTCAGCAGGGTTAGAGAATCATTACAGATCATGTCTGCCTCAGTCTTTGTATTTCTGAAGTGTTTAGTGTGGTTATGGCACCATCTAGGTGTTATGTTGTATTACACTTTGTTTTTCCTGTTACAAAGACTACTGCATTGTGGGTGGTGCACTGCATTGTGGGAATACAAGGCATTCGGGGAAAGAGAAATCTCCAGGACAGAGTACAGAGCTGTCCTACGCTTGTCTCCTTCTAAAACTACACCATCCTTTTAAAACCATATCTGGTGAGAGATCTACCTTTGTTTCAGGGAGCTGTTCAGCTAGTTGTTATTGTTACTCAGGGAGTTGTTATTACTAGTATTAAGCGAACCCGAACTGGTACCCGGACCCGAACATTTCCGCCAAAGTTCGGGTCCGAGTTCGGTGTTTGGCCATTTAATAAAGCTTGTTGACAGGCTGCAGGGCAGCCAATCAACAAGCGTTTAAGATGTGTGTCCTTAGAAGCCATCACAGCCATGCCTACTAATGACATGGCTGTGATTGGCCAGTGCAGCATGTGACCCAACCTCTATATAAGCTGAAAGAATCTGATATCAGAGCTTGGTGTTAAATCTGCAATCTACCGTGATTTTTTTTGTGGGTGCAATGCAACATTTTTGTACCCTGCCCTGAGCCCAGGGACACAGAAAAATAAGCTTTAATCTGTCTGTTAGTTAGGTGGGCGTCTGTGGGCATTTTGTGCAAGAGCAGTGCACTTGCACCTGCATATATGCCAGGGTCAATAATTGTATTCTGTTCTTGTAGTTCAGTGGGCGACATATACACATTTTTTAAGTGCACTGCACTGCATATGTGCCAGGGGAAGGGAAAATAATATAGGCAATGTGCTGCATATGTGACTGTGTAAGCAATTCAGTAAATCCATCTGTTAGATTCTGGGGGCCAAATTAATTAAGTTTTTTTGGTAAAAAGTAAGTTAGCGGCCTGCACTGTATTTCTGATAGTGAAATATAACCAGTAAATACAACTGTGAAACTGTGTTGGTGAAAAAAAACAACTTATTTTTTGCCATAAAGTTTGTTGGTGAAAAAAACAACTTATTTTTTGCTATAAAGTACATTTGCAGCCTGCATTGCATTTATGAGGGTGCAATATAACCAGTAAATACTACTGTGACATTGTTCGTGAAAAAAATCACTTATTTTTTGCCATAAAGTATATTTGCAGCCTGCACTGTATTTCTGACAGTGAAATATAACCAGTAAATACAACTGTGACATTGTGGGTTAAAAAAAAATCACTTTTTTTTGCCGTAAAGTACATTTGCGGCCTGCACTGCATTTCTCAGAGTGAAATATAATCAGTAAATCCAGCTCATAGATTGTGGGTGGACATTTCCATGGTTATCAGACCAGTCATTCACAAGTGGCTTGGAGGGTGTGTTCCTGCTGCACTGCATACCTGACAGGGAAATATATTCTGTAAATTTGGCGGCGTTTAGATTGTTGGGTGATCTGTACCCCTCTTTTCTTTCACACTACCCCTGCCCTGCATACCTGACTGGGAAGTATATTCTATAAATTCGGCGGCGCTTTCATTGTTGGGTGATCTGTACCCCTGTTTTCTTTCACACTACCCCTGCCCTGCATACCTGACTTGGAAATATATTCTGTAAATTTGGCGGTGTTTACATTGTTGGGTGCTGTAGTTATATGCTGTAAAATCTCCATGGTGTCTCCATGATAAATCTGCAGCATGTGGGGCCCGCGTGGCTTCTACACACTTTCAAAATAATCCTTCAGCGGGGCAAATAGATGCCGGATGACCCCTTTTCTCTTTCAAACTACCCCTGCACTTCATACCTGACTGGGAAATATATTCTGTAGATCCGGCGGTGTTTAGATTATTGGGTGATATATACCCCTTTTTTCTTTCAAAGTACTCCTGCACTGCATACCTGACTGGGAAATATATTCTGTAAATTCAGCAGCATTTAGATTGCTGTATGATCTATACCCCTGCTTTCTTTCAAACTACCCCTGCACTGCATATCTGACTGGGAAATATATTCTGTAAATTTGGCGGTGTTTATATTGTTGGGTGATCTATACCCCTCTCAAGTGCATGCTGGTAGACGCACTGCTGATGGCATTCTCACCTGACACCGGGGCCTTAGTGGAAGCACAAGGCGAAGGCAGAGAAGGAGGAAGAAGTCGCCAACGCAGCTGGGGCACCGTCAGCACCTCAGAAGGCAGGGTTAGCATGGCCAAAATGTGAAAAAGCTTTGTCAGAACGCTACAAGAACCAGCACCACCAGCTGATATGGAACGCCTTAGCAGGAAGCAGCATTTCAGCAACATGGTGGAACAGTATGGGGTTCTGGGTTAAGTTTGGGTCCCGAACTCGAACTTTGCGGCGAAGTTCGGCTGAACCCGGCGAACCCGAACTTCCAGGTGTTCGCTCAACTCTAGTTATTACTGTTAGCTAGACATATGATCCTATGTATAGGCAGCCATTTTACCATGTGCTTTTACTGTCAATGCAAATGTTATAGTACAGTCTATCCATGCTTAAAGCGAACCTGTCACCTGCTTTTCACTTATTAAACTATTCACAGTACCTTATAGATCATCCTCATTGTGTTTCCAAACTGGTTTTTCCAGTTTTTCTGGCCTGTAGATTCATGAAAAAATCACTTTATAAAGTCCTGCTCTCCTGCGTCACAAGTCACGATACAAGTCAAGGAGGCAGACCCTCCTTGACTCCAGGATGTGCCTCCCCCGCCCTAACCCCGCCTCTCAGCCCTTTAATTGACACTTGTCCTCCTGGCCGGGACCGCGCTTGTATTGGCGGCGCATGCGCCGTCGCCCTCCTTTGCAGCGCGATCCCGACCATCGCGCAGAGTGAAGCGTCGGGGACGGCGCATGCGCTGACTAGCGCGATGGTCGGGATCGCGCTGCAAAGGAGGGCGACGGCGCATGCGCCGCTGATACAAGCGCGGTCCCAGCCAGGAGGACAAGTGTAAATTAAAGGGCTGAGAGGCGGGGTTAGGGCGGGGGAGGCACATCCTGGAGTCAAGGAGGGTCTACCTACTTGACTTGTATCGTGACTTGTGACGCAGGAGAGCAGGACTTTATAAAGTGATTTTTTCCTGAATCTACAGGCCAGAAAAACTGGAAAAACCAGTTTGGAAACACAATGAGGATGATCTATAAGGTACTGTGAATAGTTTAATAAGTGAAAAGCAGGTGACAGGTTCGCTTTAATACATATATACATGTTATTTGTATTCTTGTAGTTTTAAGGAAGGAAGATGTAAGGAAGATGTATTCTGCCCATTCCCTCTTGTTTGTTTGACCTGTGAAACATTGGATCTTGATTTCACTGATGACTATGACACTACATTAAACATTTGCTCATACATTCATACTAAATTGATGGGCTATATGTGCAGCTAGATGATCACATTCAGGATTTGGTAAATGTGTATTAAACAAATTTTAGTGCTTGTTTTAGTGGAATTCGGCATGTTTACCACTCACACGTTGGACTAAATGAAATAAATCAGATAAACTCATCACGCAATTAGACTTCTGCTTCCTATGCCACCACCCGAATGTAAAAAGCTTTTTAATTTGTAGCTATAAGAGATTCTCTGGGCCATTACTTTAATGTCACTCTGTCAGTGACATGGAACATTGTGATGTGCCAAGTCAATAAACATGTTTTCTCTGTCACTTCAAGGTAAATGCAAACAATATTGGTTTATTGTTAAAGGCAGTAAAGGCTCTTGTTATTCAGGAATAACTTCAACTATAATAATTATTAAAGTGGCTCTTCATTTTTTTTATATAAATATGTATCTATGATACCATATACAATATGTACACTCCATAGTTCTACGTCAAACCATATCACTTCAGTGACTTTTTTCCATTTGACAAGGCAAACCTAAGAGTAGAAACTGTCTATAGTATGAATAAAGCTCACATGCTTTTTAGTAGTCGTAATATTAGTATATAATGTATATAAATATACATTATATTGCCATTAACTCACTGTCACATGGCTAACCGTACACGTTGCAGCCTGGTCACAATGACTACACACAGTTTACCACCAACTTCCATGCTGCTCCAGAACTTGCTGCAATTTCAAGTTACAAGTACAGGTGCTGCAGGCAATTACAGGCTTTCATAACCAGAGAAGACAAATCCAAGACATTCTACAGATGATCTTTATTTTTGGAGGCCTTCTGTATACGCTATTAAAATGATATTTATTTGTAACAGCCTTGAAAATATTGTCTGCGGAAAAGGTATAGATACAGAACAGCACAACAATAAGGCTATGTGTCTAATGTAGTACACTGGATATGTTTCAGTTTTTTTTAGAGTATTATTCGAGAGTTAAAAACAGATTTGTCAAACTTGGACAACCCCTAATCATATAACAGGTCCACCAATAATGTGCTATCAATGGTACTGGGACCAGTATACCAACCAACAAATGTCTTTACTAGAGTTGAGCAGACACCTGGATGTTCGTGTTCGTCGAGTTCGACCGAACTTCGCCACAAAGTTCATGTTCGGGACTCGAACTTGACCCGAACTTGACCACGAACCCCATTGAAGTCAATGGGGACCTGAACTTTGGGGCACTAAAAAGGGTCTAAAAGAGCCATGGAAAAGGCTAGAGGGCTGCAACATGTGGGTAAGTGCCCTGTAAACAAATGTGAATAGGGAAATGACTTAAAATAAAATTAATAAAAATTAAAAATAACAATCTTGATCAAGGAGGAGGAAATGGATGTGGAGTAGGAGGTTGAGGAGGCGTCAGGTTGGAATGCCATCCGCAACGCCTCTACCAGCGTGCGTTTGCAGTCATGCATCTTTTGATCAGTAACAGATGTTTTTACCAAATTTAGTTCCCTGTCAGCAATGCAGAGCAGGGGTTTTTCACCGGCAAAACGGAGTTCATGTCACCCACCAATGGAACAGACGATTTTTAGAAATTTAGGCCCCTGGCACCCAGGCAGAGTAGGGGTTCATTCACGGCAAAACGGGGTTCAAACAGACGGTTTGTAAAAATTTAGGCTCCTGGACCCAGGCAGAGCAAAGGTTTATTCACTGCAAAATAGGATTCATGCCACCCACCAATGGAACAGATGATTTTTAGAAATTTAGGCCCCTAGCACCAAGGCACAGCCGGGGTTTATTCACAGCAAAAATGGTAATATTTTACCGAACAATTTAAAAGAAGAGCAGTGTGAAGTGTCGCACCAGATCAGCAAGTATACAGAATGGAGGTGCTCTCAGTCAACAGATCCACCCGCTCCGCATATAATAATATTAGTAAAAAGACTGTGCACTCTCTTGTGTCTGGGATTGATGAGCTCTGTCAATTTATTAAGGTGACTTAAAATACAATTAAAAATAAAAATAATAATAAAAATATATAATCATCGTACAGCACCTAAAAACAATGTAAAAATCCGGAATAACAAAATAGCAACAATATAGTAGCCAATGTTAAATTGTATCAGCACCTAATTGTGCAAACCAGCATATAGTTGTCACGAGTTGGCGGTCCCGCGAAAGACCTCCGCGTTGTATCACAATAAACATGGGACCAGGATACGGACAAAACGGAGTTTATTGTACAAACACAAGCAAAGGCAGAAGCACAGGGAAAACATAACCTCTATGCACCGTCTGCACAGTGGGAGAAACCCCCACTGCGCCACTGTCTAGCAATACTCCAGAGGGGCGTGTCTAAGCAAACCCAGGTGTTCACTAGAGCCCCTGATGGTGGGGATAGACTTTGCTGCAGAGGGTTGCCAGGGTCCACTCTGGAGCGTGAACTAGACAGTGACAACAGGAGCGAACGGACACAGGTACCGGAGGTACTGACGGTGCATAGTAATAAGACATAAAAGCAAACAAAGGCAAATACATACTAGCAGGAGTTCCAGCAAGAACACAGGAGTGGCAAAGGGCAGAGAAGATCTTGCTCCACCAGTGACATACTGCGTGGCCTTGCCATTGCACTCTGCAGCAAGGAAGGCTGCAGCACAAGCTAGCAGAACATGGAGCAAACACACAAACGAGGCTATGGTCACCAGCACCATGAGAGATGCTGCACAGGCAAAGCCCGCTGCACCAGCAGCAGGGAGGCTGCTCAGAGGGCATGACCCAGGACACGTACAAGACATAGCTCATAGCTACCAGCACCATGAGAGGTGCTGCACGGGCGGTGCCCGCTGCACCAGCAGCAAGGAAGCTGCTCCGAGGGCATAGCTTAGGGCATAGCATGTTCCCCCTCCGAGGAACGACAGACCCCCTTGTGGGAGGGACAGGAAACACAGCAAGGCAAGACATAACATAACAGGCAAACTAATAACAGAGACACAGGAGTACGAACAACATCTTGCAATGGACGGCAGGCAAAGGAACACAGGCAAGGACAACAGCAGGAGACGAAGCAATAGACAACAAGCAGTGTTTCGATATTGATACTTCCTTCCAATATAAGTAATTGGACTGGGACAAGCAATAACTTCGATCTAATATATCACTGCGTATAAAAGTCACATTCCATAGACCAGATCATAATATATTCACTCCGGTAGGGGTCTAATAGATAAGTGTCCCAAAGTAGTATTATTATCGGCAGTGGTATGGAGTGGTGTCCCGCTCTTCTGAACCAGCGGCGTCCCGCTGAAGTTTTTATATAATCGCCGGCAATATGCAGTATTCTCCCTATTTATGGTAGAAGGCTACGGTCTTAACCGTACGGACTGAGAGTATGGTACCTCCACTTGTCCCCAAAATCAATGCCGTCTGATCATATACCACGCTGGCGTCTCCACGTGGTGTCGATTTTGCAGGAACCACTGAGGAAGGGGTCATATAGTACCCCAAAATGCGTTTGCTATTCCCCAATAAATATCAAGAGAACATTGGCTACTGTAAACTAAGGATATTTAACTCAAGGACAATTCGGACATAGACCGCAATGACCCTATGTACAACATCTCGTCTGCCGCGCGAGCAATGGCTCTCCTGCAAAATCTACACCACGTGGAGATGCCAGCGTGGTATATGATCAGACGGCATCGATTTTGGGGACAAGCGGAGGTACCATACTCTCGGTCCGTACGGGTAAGATCGTAGACTTCTCCCATAAATAGGGAGAATACTGCATGTTGCCGGCGATTATATAAAAACTACAGCGGGACGCTGCTGGTTCAGAAGAGCGGGACGCCGCTCCATACCACTGCCGATAATAATACTACTTTGGGACACTTATCTATTAGTCCCCTACCGGAGTAAATCTATTATGATCTGGTCTATGGAATGTGACTTTTATACGAAGTGATATATTAGATCGAACTTATTGCTTGTCCCAGTCCAATTACTTATATTGGAAGGAAGTATCAATATTGAAAGGGATCCAGGATTAACCATATAAGTGCTGCTATAAGTGAAAACTATGTGCTGGTTTGCACAAGTAGGTGCTGATACAATTTAACATTGGCTGCTATATTGTTGCTATTTTGTTATTCCAGATTTTTACATTGTTTTTAGATGCTATGCGATGATTATATATTTTTATTATTATTTTTATTTTTAATTGTATTTTAATTCACCTTAATAAATTGACAGAGCTCATCAATCCCAGATACAAGAGAGTGCCCAGTCTTTTTACTAATTTAAAAGAAGAGTTTTAGAATTTTCTGTCCCTGTCACCTATGCAGTTCAGGGGTTTGGACCCGGCAGAAATGGTAATATTTCACCCAACAATTTAAAAGAAGATTTTTCAAATTTTCGGTCCCTGTCACCCGTGCAGTGCAGGGTTACCTGACAGCAAAAAATTGGAATATGACAGCCCCTGAACTCCCAACGTCTGATCGCAAGTTAGGATATCATTAAAGTTAGTGTAGACCTTTTTGAACACCTGAATTATAATCCAAATAATAAAGAATTGAACAGTTGTTCCTCTGTTGTATCTTTAAAAAAAATACATGATTTATACTGGTAGCCATTAACTTACACACATTTGAAATCCCTCTAAATATTAATTATTTATCTTGTTTTTTCCATGATCTCTGGGCCAGGGCAAGTTCTGGGAAAAAGTATCCCATTCTAATGCAGCCACATTTATTCTTATGCTTTTTGAGTCCCTGAAGAACAAAAATGAACATTGCTGCCCTCTGCTGATCTACATGTGTAAGAACAGCATCTAAAACTAATGTGGAATAGTAGTGTAACATTATGGGGGGAATTTATCATTTGCGGTGGTTTTGGTGTCAGTTTTAAAATTGTGTTTGCTTTGTGATGTTCCACCAAATTTCTAAAATGGTGCACAGTAATAATATATTTGTTGCAAGTGCAATATGGTTTTCGCCTATGTCTGTAAAAGTACACCAGTGGGTTCCCTGGCAAGGAGATGTGACTTTTTTGTTGCTTTATAAATTGTCGCACATTATAAATAAGCCTTAAATATGAAATCCTGACCAACTTTTCACTCCACTTCTAAAAGTGTATATTCTTGTATATTGGTGTTGAGCGAGCATGCTCTGCTGAACGCTATTTCGACTGAGCATCATGAGGCTTGGCACATCACAGTGGCTACACAGCCAATAAATGTGCAGGTAAGTACTGCCACTCACTGTAATGCCGTAGCCATGTTGGTTACTGGCATTACAGTGATTGGCTGGCCGGAATGCGTCATCAGGTGCTATAAAGCACCCAATGACTCGAGGTTCGTCTCAGTCTTAGTCAGGGAGAGCTGTGCTGTAGAAGGGACAAATAGTGTAGGGAATTGAATTTTATTGTTAGGCAGGGTTGCTTTTAGAGACCCAAAAGTCCTTTTAAGGACTATTGTTGTATCTGGCAGGAATATATATTATTAATGCAACCTGCACTAAATTGCGTGCAATTGTTAGAGACTAGAGTTGAGCGAACACCTGGATGTTCGTGTTCGAGAAGTTCGGCCGAACTTCCCGAAAATGTTTGGGTTCGGGATCCGAACTCAACCTGAATTTCATCCCGAACCCGAACCCCATTGAAGTCAATAGGGACCTGAACTTTTGGGCACTTAAAAGGCTGTAAAATAGTCCAGGAAAGGGCTAGAGGGCTGCAAAAGGCAGCATAATGTAGGTAAATCCCCTGCAAACAAATGTGGATAGGAAAATGAATTAAGATAAAATAAAATAAATAAAAATTAAGCAATATCAATTGGAGAGAGGTCCCATAGCAGAGAAGCAGGCTTCAAGTCACCCACCAATGGAGAAGGCCACTTTTATTTATTTAGGCCCCAGCACCCAGAAAGAGGACAGAGGTCGCATAGCAGAGAATCAGGCGTTATGTCACCCATCAATGGAGAAGGCCACTTTTAGATAATTAGGCCCCTGGCACCTAGATGGAGGAGAAGTTCATTCAACTTTTGGTTGCACCGCAATATAATGGTAAAATTAAAAAATGAGGATTCAATAAAGAAGTGCCCCGGAGTACAAGAATATATGGTTGAGGGGGAGGCAGTTATAACATAGAAACATAGAAACATAGAATGTGTCGGCAGATAAGAACCATTTGGCCCATCTAGTCTGCCCAATATACTGAATACTATGAACACAAAAATATAACAGCACTCAGCAACTAAAGCTCTGCCCAAAATGGGAGCTGTAAGAGGACATTAGTTATATCGCATGCAAACAGTGGAGACATTGGTTTACATTTTGATCAAAAGGTAGTAAGCCCACTCACCCCGACACGGTTGTCTCCTAGAGTGGGTACTAACGCTAAATCTGACCTACTATAGGCCATGACAGCCACATAAAATCCTCCTAACGCTAAGTCCTACCTGTTATGGGCCACGACAGCCACATAAAATCCAGGGAGTGTGAGCCCAGCATGCACGCCAATGTCTCCACTGTTTCCATGCGATATCACTAATGTCCTCTTACAGCTCCCATCTTGGGCAGAGCTCTAGTTGCTGAGTGCTGTTATATTTTTGTGTTTGTATGTATAATTGCCATAACCTACGTGCACCTGCATACAGGGAGTGCTGACTGAAACCCCCCCTTTTTGTTTTTACTTAGTATATGTTGGAGGTGTGGCGACCTCCTTCTCAGTCGTGCACACCTGACTAGTGTTTCTGCCCTAGATGCTGGTTTTCAATCAGAGTGAGTATAAAGCTGAATGTGTACTCACATTGCCTGCTAGTAGCCATTTGGCTCCAGGAGGAGTGCACAGTGGGCTCGGCATGCATGTTGGTACCTGCATCCCTGGATCTAATGGAGGCTGTTGCAGCACCAGAAGGGGTTAATAAGTAAGGTATATCCCAGCGTGCATGCTGGGCTCACACTCCCTGGATTTTATGTGGCTGTCGTGGCCCATAACAGGTAGGACTTAGCGTTAGGAGGATTTTATGTGGCTGTCATGGCCTATAGTAGGTCAGATTTAGCGTTAGTACCCACTCTAGGAGACAACCGTGTCGGGGTGAGTGGGCTTACTACCTTTTGATCAAAATGTAAACCAATGTCTCCACTGTTTGCATGCGATATCACTAATGTCCTCTTACAGCTCCCATCTTGGGCAGAGCTCTAGTTGCTGAGTGCTGTTATATTTTTGTGTTTGTATGTATAATTGCCATAACCTACGTGCACCTGCATACAGGGAGTGCTGACTGAAACCCCCCCTTTTTGTTTATACTGAATACTATGAATAGCTCCTGGCCCTATCTTATATGAAGGATGGCCTTATGCCTATCCCATGCATGCTTGAACTCCTTCACTGTATTTGCAGCTACCACTTCTGCAGGAAGGCTATTCCATGCGTCCACTACTCTCTCAGTAAAGTAATACTTCCTGATATTACTTTAAACCTTTGCCCCTCTAATTTAAAACTATGTCCTCTTGTAGCAGTTTTTCTTCTTTTAAAAATTCTCTCCTCTTTTACCGTGTTGATTCCCTTTATGTATTTAAAAGTTTCTATCATATCCCCTCTGTCTCTTCTTACTTCCAAGCTATACATGTTAAGGTCCTTTAACCTTTCCTGGTAAGTTTTGTCCTGCAATCCATGTACTAGTTTAGTAGCTCTTCTCTGAACTCTCTCCAAAGTTTCAATATCCTTCTGCAGATATGGTCTCCAGTACTGCACACAAATATCCAAATGAGGTCTCACTAGTGCTCTGTAGAGCGGCACGAGAACCTCCCTCTTTCTACTGTTAATGCCTCTCCCTATACACCCAAGCATTCTGCTGGCATTACCTGCTGCTCTATGACATTGTCTGCCCACCTTTAGGTCGTCTGATATAATGACCCCTAAATCCCTTTCCTCAGATACTGAGGTTAGTACTGTATCACTGATTTTATATTCTGTTCTTGGGTTTTTACGCCCCAGGTGCATTATCTTGCACTTATCGACATTAAATTTTAGTTGTCAGATTTTTGACCATTCCTCCAGTTTTCCCAAATCCTTTTCCATTTGGTGTATACCTCCAGGAACATCAACCCTGTTACAAATCTTTGTGTCATCAGCAAAAAGACACACCTTACCATTGAGGACTTCAGAAATTTCGCTGATAAAGATATTAAACAATATGGGTCCCAGAACAGATCCCTGAGGTACCCCACTGGTAACAATACCATGGTCTGAATATTCTCCATTGACTACAACCCTCTGTTTTCTGTCCTTCAGCCACTGCCTAATCCATTCAACAATATGTGAGCCCAAGCTCAAAGACTGCAGTTTATTGATAAGCCTTCTATGTGGGACAGTATCAAAAGCCTTACTAAAGTCCAGATAAGCAATGTCTACTGCACCTCCGCTATCTATTATTTTTTAGTCACCCAATCAAAAAAGTCAATAAGATTAGTTTGACATGATCTCCCTGAAGTAAACCCATGCTGTTTTTTTTATCAATCAACCCATGGGATTTTGGATGTTCCACAATCCTCTCCTTGAGTATGGTTTCCATTAATTTCCCCACTATTGATGTCAGGCTTACTGGCCTATAGTTGCCCGATTCCTCTCTACTACCTTTCTTGTGAATTGGCACAACATTTGCTAATTTCCAATCTTTTGGGACGACACCTGTTACCAGTGATTGGTTAAATAAATCTGTTAATGGTTTTGCTAGTACACCTCTAAGCTCTTTTAATAGCTTTGGGTGTATCCCATCAGGCCCCTATGATTTATTTGTATTAATTTTAGACAGCTGACTTAGAACCTCTTCCTCTGTAAAGACACATGCATCAATGGATTCATTAGTCTTTCTCCCTAACTGAGGTCCTTCTCCTTCATTTTCCTTTGTAAAAACTGAACAGAAATATTCATTGAGGCAGTCAGCTAGTTCTTTATCCTCTTCCATATACCTTCCTTCTTTTGTTTTTAATTTGGTAATTCCTTGTTTTAATTTCCTTTTTTCATTTATGTATCTGAAGAATGTCTTATCACCTTTTTTCACTGAGTGAGCTAATTTCTCTTTTGCCTGAGCTTTAGAAGCTTTTATAACTTGCTTGGCCATTCTCTGCCTCATCTTATAGATTTCCCTGTCATCCTCGTTTTGGGTGTTTTTATACTTACTAAATGCCATCTTTTTGTTTTTAATGATTTTGGCCACTTCTGCTGAGTACCACAGTGATCTCTTCCTTTTTTTGCTTTTACTGACAAGCCTAATGCACTTTTCTGTTGCCTTCAATAGTGCCACTTTTAAGTAGTCCCATTTCTCTTGGACTCCATTGAAATTGTTCCAGTCTGATAGGGACTCGTATACCACTGATCTCATTTTAGAAAAGTCTGTTTTCCGAAAATATAAAACTTATAGTCCAGGTTGTCTATTCTGCACAAGGGATGGACAGGTCCTGTGGGATCCATGCCTGGTTCATTTTTATGAACGTCATCTTGTCAACGTTGGCTGTGGACAGGTGGCTGCGTTTGTCCGTAATGACGCCACCTGCCATGCTGAATACACTTTCATACAAAACGCTGGCTGCCAGGCAGTCCAGCACCTCCAAGGCATAAAAGGTGAGCTCTGGCCACGTGGACAATTTGGAGACCCAGAAGTTGAATGGGGCCGAACCATCAGTCAGTACGCTAACACGTTCCGTATCAGGTGGTGGTGTAGTTAGCTGTGGTGTAGTGACAAAACGTTTCCACATTTCTGCCATGCTAACCCTGCCCTCAGAGGAGCTGGCCGTGACACAGCTGCGTTGGCGACCTCTTGCTCCTCCTCTGCCTTCGCCTTGGGCTTCCACTTCTTCCCCTGTGACATTTGGGAATGCTCTCAGGAGCGCGTCTACCAGCGTGCGCTTGTACTCACGCATCTTCCTATTAGGCTTCAGTACAGGATGTAAGGTGGGCACATTGTCTTTGTACCGGGGATCCAGCAGGGTGGTAACCCAGTAGTCTGCACACGTTATTATGTGGGCAACTCTGCTGTCGTTGCGCAGGCACTGCAGCATGTAGTCGCTCATGTGTGCCAGGTTGACCAGAGGGAAGGACAAGCTGTCCTCTGTGGGAGGCGTATCGTCATCGTCCTCCATATCCCCCCAGCCACGCACCAGTGATGGGCCTGAGCTGTGTTGGGTGCCACTCCGCTGTGAACCTGCTTCATCCTCATTCTACTCCACCTCATCCTCCTCGTCCTCCAGTAGTGGGCCCTGAATGGCCACATTTGTACCTGGCTTCTGCTGTGGCAAAAAACCTCCCTCTGAGGCACTTCTAACATACTGGCCTGAAAGTGCAAAAATTGACCCCTCATCCTCCTCCTCCTCCTGGGCCACCTCCTCTTCCATGATCGCCCTAAGTGTTTTCTCAAGGAGACATAGAAGTGGTATTGTAACGCTGATAACGGTGTCATCGCCACTGGCCATGTTGGTGGAGTACTCGAAACAGCGCAACAGGGCACACAGGTCTTGCATGGAGGCCCAGTCATTGGTGGTGAAGTGATGCTGTTCCACAGTGCGACTGACGCTTGGGTGCTGCAGCTGAGACTCCACTATTGGCTGCTGCTGCGCACACAGTCTCTCCAGCATGTGCAAGGTGGAGTTCCACCTGGTGGACACGTCGCATATTAGGCGGTGAGCGGGAAGGCCGAAGTTACGTTGTAGCACAGACAGGTGAGCAGCGGCAGGATGTGAACGCCGGAAGCGCGCACAGACGACCCGGACTTTATGCAGCAGCTCTGACATGTCGGGGTAGTTGTGAATGAACTTCTGCACCACCAAATTCAGCACATATGCCAGGAGGCTACAGGAGGCAAAGAATGATGCCCTGCGATCCTTGGTGGAGGAAGGACGTGAGCCAAAGAACTCTCCGTCTGGGGCCCAGCCGCCACTACATTTACCCAGTGTGCAGTTAGGGAGATATAGCGTCCCTGGTTGTGCTTACTGGTTCACGTATCTGTGGTTATGTGGACCTTGCCACAGATGGCGTTGCGCAGTGCACACTTGATTTTATCGGATACTTGGTTGTGCAGGGAAGGCACGGCTGTCTTGGAGAAGTAGTGGTGGCTGGGAACAACATACTGTGGGACAGCCATGGACATCAGCTGTTTGAAGCTGTCTGTGTCCACCAGCCTGAATGACAGCATTTCAAAGGCCAGTAGTTTAGAAATGCTGGCATTCAGGCCCAGGGATCGAGGGTGGCTAGGTGAGAATTTACGCTTTCTCTCCAAGGTTTGTGAGATGGAGAGCTGAACGCTGCTGTGTGACATGGTGGAGATCCTTGGTGACGCAGGTGGTGGTGTCGGTGGCACATCCTTTGTTTGGTGGGCGGCAGGTGCCAACATTCCTCCCGAGGCGGAGGAAGAGGCCGAGGCAGCAGCAGAAGAGGGAGCAGGGGGAGACTGAGTGAGTTCCTTGCTTTTAAGGTGTTTACTCCACTGCAGTTCATGCTTTGCATGTAGATGCCTGGTCATGCAGGTTGTGCTAAGGTTCAGAACGTTAATGCCTCGCTTCAGGCTCTGATGGCACAGAGGGCAAACCACTCGGGTCTTGTCGTCAGCACATTGTTTAAAGAAGTGCCATGCCAGGGAACTCCTGGAAGCTGCCTTTGAGGTGCTCGGTCCCTGGTGGCGGTGGCCAGTAGCAGGCGAACTCTCTTGGCGGCGGCTGTTCTGCTTTTGCACCCTGCTCCCCCTTTTGCTACGCTGTTGGCTCGGTCTCACCACTGCCTCTTCCTCTGAACTATGAAAGTCAGTGTCACGACCTTCATTCCATGTGGGGTCTAGGACCTCATCGTCCCCTGCATAGACTTCCACACAGTCTTCCTCCCTGACTTTCTGTTCGGTCTGCACACTGCAAAAAGACACAGCAGTTGGCATCTGTGTTTCGTCATCATCAGAGACGTGCGGACTCCGATGAGGTAGTATTACCATGTCCTCATCATCAGGAAACATAAGTGGTTGTGCATCAGTGCATTCTATGTCTTCCACCTCTGGGGAAGGGCTAAGTGGATTCCCTTGGGAAACACAGCCAGCAGAGTCTTCAAACAGCATACGAGACTGCTGCATAACTTGAGGCTCAGACAGTTTCCCTGATATGCATGGGGGTGATGTGACAGACTGATTCTGCAGAAGACTGGGTGGGAGATAATGTTGTGAACGTGCTGGATGCACTGTCGGCCACCCAATTGACTAGCGCCTGTACCTGCTCAGGCCTTACCATCCTTAGAACGGCATTGAGCCCCACCAAATATCGCTGTAAATTCTGGCGGATACTGGATCCTGAGGTAGTTGGTTCACTAGGACGTGTGGCTGTGGCAGAATGGCCACGTCCTCTCCCAGCACTAGAGGGTTCACTAACACCACCATGACCGCGTCCGCGTCCCTTACTAGCTGTTTTCCTCATCATTACCGTTCACCAAGAACCACAATAAGAAAAAATATATTTGGCCCAATGTATTGATTTCAAATTCAGGCCTTTTTTTACAGGCACCTAACACTATCTGCCTATTTATTTATGTACCATATTACACTAATCCAGGCACAGCAGTAACCACTGGTTTAGGGGAATATCAATTGTAGGCCTAGTATTTAGGCCCTGGATGAAAGGTATCCTTTTATGGACAGATTTACACTTGGAGATGCACAGTAGCGTGTGAAAAAATATGTAGGATTATGCCTTCAGCAATTGTATTTTAACACCTTTTGTAATATACCCTTTAACGGACAGAAATACAATGGGAGATGCACAGTAGCGTGTGAAGTTATTGAGGATGACCCTCTCAGCACTTGTATATACACCTTGTGTGTAATATACCCTTTTAAGGACAGATTAACACTTGGCCTGCAACAGCTGGAACACCAGATTCAGGGTATTGCTATATTGGCAAGTGAATTTCACCCCAGAACAAAATCTATCCTTTGACGGATACTAATAAACTTGTCCAGTCACAGCTGGAACACCAAATTTACTGTATTTCTATTTTGGCAACTGAATTTCAACCCAGAAAAAAATATAACCATTTATGGACAGATTTTAACTAGGCCTGCAACAGCTGGAACACCAGATTCAGGGTATTGCTATTTTGGCAATTAAATTTCACCCCATAAAAAATATACCCTTTTACGGACAGATTTAAACGAATCCTGGAACAGCTGGAACAACATTTTTACTGTATTTCTATTTTTGCAACTGAATTTCACCGCAGAAAATAATAAATCCTTTGACGGACACAATTAAACTTGGCCAGCCACTGCTGGGACACCAGATTTACGGTATTGCTATTTTGGCAATTGAATTTCACCCCAGAAAAAAATATATCCTTTGCCGTACACTATTAAACTTGGCCAGCCACAGCTGAAATCACTGATTTATGGTATTGCTATTTTGGCAATTGAATTTCACCCCAGAAAAAAATATACCCTTTTACGGACAGATTTAAACTAGGACTGCAACAGCTGGAACACCAGATTCAGGGTATTGCTATTTAGGCAAAATTAAATTTCACCCCAGAAAAAAATATACCCTTTTACAGACAGATCTAAACTAGGCCTGCAACAGCTGGAACACCAGATTCAGGGTATTGCTATTTTGGCAATTAAATTTCACCCCAGAAAAAAATATACCATTTTACGGACAGATTTAAACGAATCCTGCAACAGCTGGAACAACATTTTTACTGTATTTCTATTTTTGCAACTGAATTTCACCGCAGAAAATAATAAATCCTTTGACGGACACTATTAAATTTGGCCAGCCACTGCTGGGACACCATATTTACGGTATTGCTATTTTGGCAATTGAATTTCACCCTAGAAAAAAATATATCCTTTGCCGTACACTATTAGAACTTGGCCAGCCACTGTTGGAATCACTAATTTATGGTATTGCTATTTTGGCAATTGAATTTCACCCCAGAAAAAAAAATATCCTTTGTCGTACACCATTAAACTTGGCCAGCCACAGCTGAAACCACTTATTTATGGTATTGCTATTTTGGCAATTGAATTTCACCCCAGAAAAAAATATATCCTTTGCCGGACACTATTAAACTTGTCGAGCCACAGCTGGAACACCAGATTTACTGTATTTCTATTTTTGGTACTGACTTTCACCCCAGAAAATAATATATCCTTTGACGGACACTAGGGAAATTGTCCAGACACAGCTGGAACACCAGATTCAGGGTATTGCTATTTTGGAAATTAAATTTCCCCCCAGAACAAATCTATCCTTTGACGGATACTATTAAACTTGTCCAGTCACATCTGGAACACCAGATTCAGGGTATTGCTATTTTGGCAATTAAATTTCACCCCCCAAAAAAATATACCCTTTTACAGACAGATTTAAACTAGGCCTGCAACAGCTGGAACACCAGATTCAGGGTATTGCTATTTTGGCAATTAAATTTCACCCCAGAAAAAAATATACCCTTTTACGGACAGATCTAAACGAAGCCTGCAACAGCTGGAAGAACAGTTTTACTGTATTTCAATTTTTGCAACTGAATTTCACAGCAGAATATAATACATCATTTGACGGACACTATTAAATTTGGCCAGCCACTGCTGGGACACCAGATTTACGGTATTGCTATTTTGGCAATTGAATTTCACCCCAGAAAATTATCTATCCTTTGCCGTACACTATTAAACTTGGCCAGCCACTGCTGGGACACCAGATTTATGGTATTGCTATTTTGGCAATTGAATGTCACCCCATAAAAAAATATATCCTTTGCCGTACACTATTAAACTTCGCCAGCCACTGCTGGGACACCAGATTTTCGGTATTGCTATTTTTGCAATTGAATTTCACCCCAGAAAAAAATATATTCTTTGCCGTACACTATAGAACTTGGCCAGCCACAGCTGAAACCACTGATTTATGGTATTGCTATTTTGGCAATTGAATTTCACCCCAGAAAAAAATATATCCTTTGCCGGACACTATTAAACTTGTCGAGCCACAGCTGGAACACCAGATTTACTGTATTTCTATTTTTGGTACTGACTTTCACCCCAGAAAATAATATATCCTTTGACGGACACTAGGGAAATTGTCCAGACACAGCTGGAACACCAGATTCAGGGTATTGCTATTTTGAAAATTAAATTTCCCCCCAGAACAAAATCTATCCTTTGACGGATACTATTAAACTTGTCCAGTCACATCTGGAACACCAGATTCAGGGTATTGCTATTTTGGCAATTAAATTTCACCCCCCAAAAAAATATACCCTTTTACAGACAGATTTAAACTAGGCCTGCAACAGCTGGAACACCAGATTCAGGGTATTGCTATTTTGGCAATTAAATTTCACCCCAGAAAAAAATATACCCTTTTATGGACAGATCTAAACGAAGCCTGCAACAGCTGGAAGAACAGTTTTACTGTATTTCAATTTTTGCAACTGAATTTCACCGCAGAATATAATACATCATTTGACGGACACTATTAAATTTGGCCAGTCACTGCTGGGACACCAGATTTACGGTATTGCTATTTTGGCAATTGAATTTTACCCCAGAAAATTATCTATCCTTTGCCGTACACTATTAAACTTGACCAGCCACTGCTGGGACACCAGATTTATGGTATTGCTATTTTGGCAATTGAATGTCACCCCATAAAAAAATATATCCTTTGCCGTACACTATTAAACTTCGCCAGCCACTGCTGGGACACCAGATTTTCGGTATTGCAATTTTGGCAATTGAATTTCACCCCAGAAAAAAATATATTCTTTGCCGTACACTATAGAACTTGGCCAGCCACAGCTGAAACCACTGATTTATGGTATTGATATTTTGGCAATTGAATTTCACCCCAGAAAAAAATATATCATTTGCCGGACACTATTAAACTTGTCCAGCCTCAGCTGGAACACCACATTTGCTGTATTTCTATTTTTGCTACTGACTTTCACCCCAGAAAATAATATATCCTTTGACGGACACTAGCGAAATTGTCCAGTCACAGCTGGAACACCAGATTCAGGGTATTGCTATTTTGGCAATTAAATTTCACCCCAGAACAAAATCTATCCTTTGACGGATACTATTAAACTTGTCCAGTCACAGCTGGAACACCAGATTAAGGGTATTGCTATTTTGGCAATTAAATTTCACCCCAGAAAAAAATATACCCTTTTACGGACAGATTCAAACTACTCCTGCAACAGCTGGAACACCAGATTCAGGGTATTGCTATTTTGGCAATTAAATTTCACCCCAGGAAAAAATATACCCTTTTACAGACAGATCTAAACTAGGCCTGCAACAGCTAGAACACCAGATTAAGGGTATTGCTATTTTGGCAATTCAATTTCACCCCAGAAAAAAATATACCCTTTTACGGACAGATTGAAACGAAGCCTGCAACAGCTGGAACAACAGTTCTACTGTATTTCTATTTTTGCAACTGAATTTCACCGCAGAAAATAATAAATCCATTGAAGGACACTATTAAACTTGGCCAGCCACTGCTGGGACACCAATTTATGGTATTGCTATTTTGGCAATTGAATGTCACCCCATAATAAAATATATCCATTGCCGTCGCTATTAAACTTGGCCAGCCACTGCTGGGACACCAGATTTACGGTATTGCTATTTTGGAAATTGAATTTCACCCCAGAAAAAAATATATCCTTTGCCGTACACTATTAACCCCTTAAGGACCGGGGGTTTTGGGATTTTTGCGTTTTTGTTTTGTGCTCCCTGCCTTCCAAAAGCCATAACATTTTTATATTTCCGCTCACATAGCCATATGACGGCTTGTTTTTTGCGGGACAAGTTGTACTTTTTAACGCTTCCATTTATTTTTGCATGTGATGTAGTGGGAAACGGGAAAAAAATTCCAAATGGGGTGAAATTGCAAAAAAAAAGCAATTTCACCACAGTTTTACGGGTTTTTAAATTACAACGTTCGATTTGCGATAAAACTGACTGGTTAATTTTATTCTTCAGGTCAGTATGAATCCGGCAATACCAAATATGTATAGTTTTTTTGTCGCCATGTTTTGACCCCTATAACTTTTTTGTAATTATGCGTACGGAGCAGTGTAGGGGCTAATTTTTTGCGGGGCAATTTGAACTTTTAATTGATACTATTATGGGGTGTGTATAATGTTTTGATCACTTTTTATTCATTTTTTTTTAGCAAATGAAGCGTCCAAAAATGGCGAATTAGCCATTTGGACGCTTTTTTTTCATTTTTATGTTTACCGTATGGTGAATATTTTTTAATATTATTATAGTATGGGCGTTTTCGCACATTTCGACACCCATTATGTGTAATTTTTTTATTTTTTTATTTATTTTATTTTAATTTTGGGGAAAGGGGGGTGATTTGAATTTTTATATTTTTTTTATTTTATTTTTATTTTTTAAACTTTTTTTTTTTTTTTTTACCACTTTCTTATAGTTCCCATAGGGAACTATAAGATGCAATCATCAGATTGCTATTCTCATATATTCCAATGCAATAGCATTGGAATATATGAGAAAATCACATATTTCCTATGGAGCCTATTACAGTCATTAGGCTCCATAGGAATACTATATAGTAACCTAGGTTTCATTCACAGAAACCTAGGCTACTACATGCATGCTCCCGGCTCCCCCTTGTGGCCATCAGGGAGTGGAGCACAAACCGAAAGTGAAACTTTCGGTTTTTGCGCGATCAGATGCCGTGGTCAGGATTGACCACGGCATCTGAGGGGTTAAATGTCCCCGATCGGCATCACTGCCGGTCACGGACATGAGCTGCGGGTGTCAGCTTGATGAATCAAGTGTTTAACCTCAGCTCATGTGCCCGCTCCGTGCGGGAGCAGGCCGCCATCTTTAAAGTGCGGACGAAGGGCGTACATGTACGCCCTTCGTCCTTAAGGGGTTAAACTTGGCCAGCTACAGCTGAAACCACTGATTTATGGTATTGCTATTTTGGCAATTGAATTTCACCCCAGAACAAATAATACCATATCCTTCATATAATAAGAAAACTCCAACAACATAATTTTACTTGAAGCATATCTAATTTAATGAAAAACTTTTCGAAGTGTTGGGATAAATATTTTGCCTGCGATGCTTTTCAGGTTAAACTCATTAAAGATATCCATTAGGATATGAACATACAAATTAATAATTAAAACAGTCCACTCAAAGAGTGACTTTACCTCAAAGCCAAGTCACAAAGTGACATGGCCCCACAGCATCGCAAGCCAATAAAAACATTAGAAAGAATTATCAATAATATTTTGCAGATCAAAAATCAGAATGTCGAGGTCAATAACAGAGAGTTCATCCTTGAAGTCCTTGAAGTCCGGGAGTGAATCCCTCCAATTCAAAATGTCTATATGCCTGCTCCCCGATGCCATGCATAAATTTCTACAGCTGTCTGTTAATTCTTTTCCTTATCTTTTCAAGGAAAGCAAGATCTTTATTGCCCCACATCAATTTAGGAATGACAAATGCTAATTTCAGGCGGTCAAGCAAGTTGCAAACTAATAACAAATTTTCTTTTAGAGCTTGAATGAAGGCATGTGTCTTAACTTTTCCAATATCGTTATTGTCTAACTGGAGAGTAAAAAGGTCAGGAGTTGGCCACCTGAAATAATGAACTATCAAATTAGGACGAACATAACGTCTAAATCAATCTGTATCCCATCTACCGATACGTTTAATAGAAGTTTGGTCCAGACCAATTAGGGAAGCAAAGATTGCCGCCCCAATGCGGAAGGAATGAGTAGAGAATTTGGCCTGTGACAAATGCAAACTCTTTAAAGATAATTTCAACAAATGGTTGAATTGGTAAACGGTGAGTGGCGATACATCACTATGAATGAATAGGAATTCAAAATGGCGACACCTAGTTTGAAGCCACAAACGCATATTATGCACAGGACAAATAAACGAATTCTGAAATGTATTAAGTAATAAGGTCTTTCCCTTCCCTAACTGGTCGGACTTAGACCTCCTAATAAACAATGTAAGGTGAAAATCGTTAACAGAAATATCAGATAGGTAAAGAGGAGGAAGAGAATGCTTATTCTTGGCAATGATCTCACTTATCCGCAAAGCTGCAAAAAAGATTAAATAAAATGCAGCAGAAAATAAACAAGTTTCGTAGCATGAAGAGCAATTTTCAAAAAGTGAATGTAAAATACTGCCCAATAATTGCACTGACAAAGGCCTTGTTTTATTTAAAGCACTGGTGCTCAACTATTTTTTGTCTGAGGGCCTCATTCGACTTGGTATAAATTTCGCAGGACGGTACCAGGTATCTTAACCAGAAATAATTAAAACTGAAATCATTCTAGTAATTTAGATAACACAGTGTTCGAAAGAAAGCATAAACCAGAAATCCAATTCTGCACTCAACATTTGATGTCACTTGACTTGATGATGTCTACAGATGTTTTCCAGAACCACTTTTGAAATGTTTGGCTCAAAGTGTGTGTCACGTTGATTCCCAGCACAGAATGCAAATGATTGTCATCGTCAGTAAGCCCAGAGTGTGAGACAGGTGTTGCTTTCTTTAGCTGTGAAAAAAATGTGTTCACACACATAAGTACAAGCAGAAGTTGTCAGACAAGAAGAAACCAGAAATCCAATTCTGCACTCATCATTTGATGTCACTTGACTTGATGATGTCTACAGATGTTTTCCAGAACCACTTTTGAAATGTTTGGCTCAAAGTGTGTGTCACGTTGATTCCCAGCACAGAATGCAAATGATAGTCATCGTCAGTAAGCCCAGAGTCTGAGATAGGTGTTGCTTTCTTTTGCTGTGAAAAAAATGTGTTCACACACATAAGTACAAGCAGAAGTTGTCAGACAAGAAGAAACCAGAAATCCAATTCTGCACTCACCATTTGATGTCACTTGACTTGATGATGTCTACAGATGTTTTCCAGAACCACTTTTGAAATGTTTGGCTCAAAGTGTGTGTCACGTTGATTCCCAGCACAGAATACAAATGATAGTCATCGTCAGTAAGCCCAGAGTGTGACAGGTGTTGCTTTCTTTAGCTGTGAAGAAAATGTGTTCACACACATAAGTACAAACAGAAGTTGTCAGACAAGAAGAAACCAGAAATCCAAGTCTGCATTCACCATTTGATGTCACTTGACTTGATGATGTCTACAGATGTTTTCCAGAACCACTTTTGAAATGTTTGGCTCAAAGTGTGTGTCACGTTGATTCCCAGCACAGAATGCAAATGATAGTCATCGTCAGTAAGCCCAGAGTCTGAGATAGGTGTTGCTTTCTTTTGCTGTGAAAAAAATGTGTTCACACGCATAAGTACAAGCAGAAGTTGTCAGACAAGAAGAAACCAGAAATACAATTCTGCATTCACTATTTGATGTCACTTGACTTGATGATGTCTACAGATGTTTTCCAGAACCACTTTTGAAATGTTTGGCTCAAAGTGTGTGTCACGTTGATTCCCAGCACAGAATGCAAATGATAGTCATCGTCAGTAAGCCCAGAGTGTGAGAAAGGTGTTGCTTTCTTTAGCTGTGAAAAAAATGTGTTCACACACATAAGTACAAGCAGAAGTTGTCAGACAAGAAGAAACCAGAAATCCAATACTGCACTCATCATTTGATGTCACTTGACTTGATGATGTCTACAGATGTTTTCCAGAACCACTTTTGAAATGTTTGGCTCAAAGTGTGTGTCACGTTGATTCCCAGCACAGAATGCAAATGATAGTCATCGTCAGTAAGCCCAGAGTGTGAGACAGGTGTTGCTTTCTTTAGCTGTGAAAAAAATGTGTTCACACACATAAGTACAAGCAGAAGTTGTCAGACAAGAAGAAACCAGAAATCCCATTCTGCACTCACCATTTGATGTCACTTGACTTGATGATGTCTACAGATGTTTTCCAGAACCACTTTTGAAATGTTTGGCTCAAAGTGTGTGTCACGTTGATTCCCAGCACAGAATGCAAATGATAGTCATCGTCAGTAAGCCCAGAGTCTGAGATAGGTGTTGCTTTCTTTTGCTGTGAAAAAAATGTGTTCACACACATAAGTACAAGCAGAAGTTGTCAGACAAGAAGAAACCAGAAATCCCATTCTGCACTCACCATTTGATGTCACTTGACTTGATGACGTCTACAGATGTTTTCCAGAACCACTTTTGAAATGTTTGGCTCAAAGTGTGTGTCACGTTGATTCCCAGCACAGAATGCAAATGATAGTCATCGTCAGTAAGCCCAGAGTGTGAGAAAGGTGTTGCTTTCTTTAGCTGTGAAAAAAATGTGTTCACACACATAAGTACAAGCAGAAGTTGTCAGACAAGAAGAAACCAGAAATCCAATACTGCACTCATCATTTGATGTCACTTGACT
Organism: Bufotes viridis; assembly: GCA_033119425.1. NCBI lineage: Eukaryota > Metazoa > Chordata > Amphibia > Anura > Bufonidae > Bufotes > Bufotes viridis. Next base: position 357,031,634 of record CM065591.1, on the reverse strand, counting down.
TGATGATGTCTACAGATGTTTTCCAGAACCACTTTTGAAATGTTTGGCTCAAAGTGTGTGTCACGTTGATTCCCAGCACAGAATGCAAATGATAGTCATCGTCAGTAAGCCCAGAGTCTGAGATAGGTGTTGCTTTCTTTTGCTGTGAAAAAAATGTGTTCACACACATAAGTACAAGCAGAAGTTGTCAGACAAGAAGAAACCAGAAATCCAATTCTGCACTCACCATTTGATGTCACTTGACTTGATGATGTCTACAGATGTTTTCCAGAACCACTTTTGAAATGTTTGGCTCAAAGTGTGTGTCACGTTGATTCCCAGCACAGAATACAAATGATAGTCATCGTCAGTAAGCCCAGAGTGTGAGACAGGTGTTGCTTTCTTTAGCTGTGAAAAAAATGTGTTCACACACATAAGTACAAGCAGAAGTTGTCAGACAAGAAGAAACCAGAAATCCAATTCTGCACTCACCATTTGATGTCACTTGACTTGATGATGTCTACAGATGTTTTCCAGAACCACTTTTGAAATGTTTGGCTCAAAGTGTGTGTCACGTTGATTCCCAGCACAGAATGCAAATGATAGTCATCGTCAGTAAGCCCAGAGTGTGAGACAGGTGTTGCTTTCTTTAGCTGTGAAAAAAATGTGTTCACACACATAAGTACAAGCAGAAGTTGTCAGACAAGAAGAAACCAGAAATCCAATTCTGCACTCACCATTTGATGTCACTTGACTTGATGATGTCTACAGATGTTTTCCAGAACCACTTTTGAAATGTTTGGCTCAAAGTGTGTGTCACGTTGATTCCCAGCACAGAATGCAAATGATAGTCATCGTCAGTAAGCCCAGAGTGTGAGACAGGTGTTGCTTTCTTTAGCTGTGAAAAAATGTGTTCACACACATAAGTACAAGCAGAAGTTGTCAGACAAGAAGAAACCAGAAATCCAATTCTGCACTCACCATTTGATGTCACTTGACTTGATGATGTCTACAGATGTTTTCCAGAACCACTTTTGAAATGTTTGGCTCAAAGTGTGTGTCACGTTGATTCCCAGCACAGAATGCAAATGATAGTCATCGTCAGTAAGCCCAGAGTCTGAGATAGGTGTTGCTTTCTTTAGCTGTGAAAAAATGTGTTCACACACATAAGTACAAGCAGAAGTTGTCAGACAAGAAGAAACCAGAAATCCAATTCTGCACTCACCATTTGATGTCACTTGACTTGATGATGTCTACAGATGTTTTCCAGAACCACTTTTGAAATGTTTGGCTCAAAGTGTGTGTCACGTTGATTCCCAGCACAGAATGCAAATGATAGTCATCGTCAGTAAGCCCAGAGTCTGAGATAGGTGTTGCTTTCTTTTGCTGTGAAAAAAATGTGTTCACACACATAAGTACAAGCAGAAGTTGTCAGACAAGAAGAAACCAGAAATCCAATTCTGCACTCACCATTTGATGTCACTTGACTTGATGATGTCTACAGATGTTTTCCAGAACCACTTTTGAAATGTTTGGCTCAAAGTGTGTGTCACGTTGATTCCCAGCACAGAATACAAATGATAGTCATCGTCAGTAAGCCCAGAGTGTGAGACAGGTGTTGCTTTCTTTAGCTGTGAAAAAAATGTGTTCACACACATAAGTACAAGCAGAAGTTGTCAGACAAGAAGAAACCAGAAATCCAATTCTGCACTCACCATTTGATGTCACTTGACTTGATGATGTCTACAGATGTTTTCCAGAACCACTTTTGAAATGTTTGGCTCAAAGTGTGTGTCACGTTGATTCCCAGCACAGAATGCAAATGATAGTCATCGTCAGTAAGCCCAGAGTGTGAGACAGGTGTTGCTTTCTTTAGCTGTGAAAAAAATGTGTTCACACACATAAGTACAAGCAGAAGTTGTCAGACAAGAAGAAACCAGAAATCCAATTCTGCACTCACCATTTGATGTCACTTGACTTGATGATGTCTACAGATGTTTTCCAGAACCACTTTTGAAATGTTTGGCTCAAAGTGTGTGTCACGTTGATTCCCAGCACAGAATGCAAATGATAGTCATCGTCAGTAAGCCCAGAGTGTGAGACAGGTGTTGCTTTCTTTAGCTGTGAAAAAATGTGTTCACACACATAAGTACAAGCAGAAGTTGTCAGACAAGAAGAAACCAGAAATCCAATTCTGCACTCACCATTTGATGTCACTTGACTTGATGATGTCTACAGATGTTTTCCAGAACCACTTTTGAAATGTTTGGCTCAAAGTGTGTGTCACGTTGATTCCCAGCACAGAATGCAAATGATAGTCATCGTCAGTAAGCCCAGAGTCTGAGATAGGTGTTGCTTTCTTTAGCTGTGAAAAAATGTGTTCACACACATAAGTACAAGCAGAAGTTGTCAGACAAGAAGAAACCAGAAATCCAATTCTGCACTCACCATTTGATGTCACTTGACTTGATGATGTCTACAGATGTTTTCCAGAACCACTTTTGAAATGTTTGGCTCAAAGTGTGTGTCACGTTGATTCCCAGCACAGAATGCAAATGATAGTCATCGTCAGTAAGCCCAGAGTCTGAGATAGGTGTTGCTTTCTTTAGCTGTGAAAAAAATGTGTTCACACACATAAGTACAAGCAGAAGTTGTCAGACAAGAAGAAACCAGAAATCCAATTCTGCACTCACCATTTGATGTCACTTGACTTGATGATGTCTACAGATGTTTTCCAGAACCACTTTTGAAATGTTTGGCTCAAAGTGTGTGTCACGTTGATTCCCAGCACAGAATACAAATGATAGTCATCGTCAGTAAGCCCAGAGTGTGAGACAGGTGTTGCTTTCTTTAGCTGTGAAAAAAATGTGTTCACACACATAAGTACAAGCAGAAGTTGTCAGACAAGAAGAAACCAGAAATCCAATTCTGCACTCACCATTTGATGTCACTTGACTTGATGATGTCTACAGATGTTTTCCAGAACCACTTTTGAAATGTTTGGCTCAAAGTGTGTGTCACGTTGATTCCCAGCACAGAATGCAAATGATAGTCATCGTCAGTAAGCCCAGAGTCTGAGACAGGTGTTGCTTTCTTTAGCTGTGAAAAAATGTGTTCACACACATAAGTACAAGCAGAAGTTGTCAGACAAGAAGAAACCAGAAATCCAATTCTGCACTCACCATTTGATGTCACTTGACTTGATGATGTCTACAGATGTTTTCCAGAACCACTTTTGAAATGTTTGGCTCAAAGTGTGTGTCACGTTGATTCCCAGCACAGAATGCAAATGATAGTCATCGTCAGTAAGCCCAGAGTGTGAGACAGGTGTTGCTTTCTTTAGCTGTGAAAAAATGTGTTCACACACATAAGTACAAGCAGAAGTTGTCAGACAAGAAGAAACCAGAAATCCAATTCTGCACTCACCATTTGATGTCACTTGACTTGATGATGTCTACAGATGTTTTCCAGAACCACTTTTGAAATGTTTGGCTCAAAGTGTGTGTCACGTTGATTCCCAGCACAGAATGCAAATGATAGTCATCGTCAGTAAGCCCAGAGTGTGAGACAGGTGTTGCTTTCTTTAGCTGTGAAAAAATGTGTTCACACACATAAGTACAAGCAGAAGTTGTCAGACAAGAAGAAACCAGAAATCCAATTCTGCACTCACCATTTGATGTCACTTGACTTGATGATGTCTACAGATGTTTTCCAGAACCACTTTTGAAATGTTTGGCTCAAAGTGTGTGTCACGTTGATTCCCAGCACAGAATGCAAATGATAGTCATCGTCAGTAAGCCCAGAGTCTGAGATAGGTATTGCTTTCTTTTGCTGTGAAAAAAATGTGTTCACACACATAAGTACAAGCAGAAGTTGTCAGACAAGAAGAAACCAGAAATCCAATTCTGCACTCACCCTTTGATGTCACTTGACTTGATGTCTACAGATGTTTTCCAGAACCACTTTTGAAATGTTTGGCTCAAAGTGTGTGTCACGTTGATTCCCAGCACAGAATGCAAATGATAGTCATCGTCAGTAAGCCCAGAGTGTGAGACAGGTGTTGCTTTCTTTAGCTGTGAAAAAAATTGTGTTCACACACATAAGTACAAGCAGAAGTTGTCAGACAAGAAGAAACCAGAAATCCAATTCTGCACTCACCCTTTGATGTCACTTGACTTGATGATGTCTACAGATGTTTTCCAGGACGACTTTTGAAATGTTTGGCTCAGAGTGTGTGTCACGTTGATTCCCAGCACAGAATGCAAATGATAGTCATCATCAGTAAGCCCAGAGTCTGAGATAGGTGTTGCTTTCTTTTGCTGTGAAAAAAATATGTTCACACACATAAGTACAAGCAGAAGTTGTCAGACAAGAAGAAACCAGAAATCCAATTCTGCATTCACCATTTGATGTCACTTGACTTGATGATGTCTACAGATGTTTTCCAGAACCACTTTTGAAATGTTTGGCCCAAAGTGTGTGTCACGTTGATTCCCAGCACAGAATGCAAATGATAGTCATCGTTAGTAAGCCCAGAGTCTGAGATAGGTATTGCTTTCTTTTGCTGTGAAAAAAATGTGTTCACACACATAAGTACAAGCAGAAGTTGTCAGACAAGAAGAAACCAGAAATCCAATTCTGCACTCACCATTTGATGTCACTTGACTTGATGATGTCTACAGATGTTTTCCAGAACCACTTTTGAAATGTTTGGCTCAAAGTGTGTGTCACGTTGATTCCCAGCACAGAATACAAATGATAGTCATCGTCAGTAAGCCCAGAGTGTGAGACAGGTGTTGCTTTCTTTAGCTGTGAAAAAAATGTGTTCACACACATAAGTACAAGCAGAAGTTGTCAGACAAGAAGAAACCAGAAATCCAATTCTGCACTCACCATTTGATGTCACTTGACTTGATGATGTCTACAGATGTTTTCCAGAACCACTTTTGAAATGTTTGGCTCAAAGTGTGTGTCACGTTGATTCCCAGCACAGAATGCAAATGATAGTCATCGTCAGTAAGCCCAGAGTGTGAGACAGGTGTTGCTTTCTTTAGCTGTGAAAAAATGTGTTCACACACATAAGTACAAGCAGAAGTTGTCAGACAAGAAGAAACCAGAAATCCAATTCTGCACTCACCATTTGATGTCACTTGACTTGATGATGTCTACAGATGTTTTCCAGAACCACTTTTGAAATGTTTGGCTCAAAGTGTGTGTCACGTTGATTCCCAGCACAGAATGCAAATGATAGTCATCGTCAGTAAGCCCAGAATGTGAGACAGGTGTTGCTTTCTTTAGCTGTGAAAAAAATGTGTTCACACACATAAGTACAAGCAGAAGTTGTCAGACAAGAAGAAACCAGAAATCCAATTCTGCACTCACCATTTGATGTCACTTGACTTGATGATGTCTACAGATGTTTTCCAGAACCACTTTTGAAATGTTTGGCTCAAAGTGTGTGTCACGTTGATTCCCAGCACAGAATGCAAATGATAGTCATCGTCAGTAAGCCCAGAGTGTGAGACAGGTGTTGCTTTCTTTAGCTGTGAAAAAAATGTGTTCACACACATAAGTACAAGCAGAAGTTGTCAGACAAGAAGAAACCAGAAATCCAATTCTGCACTCACCATTTGATGTCACTTGACTTGATGATGTCTACAGATGTTTTCCAGAACCACTTTTGAAATGTTTGGCTCAAAGTGTGTGTCACGTTGATTCCCAGCACAGAATGCAAATGATAGTCATCGTCAGTAAGCCCAGAGTGTGAGACAGGTGTTGCTTTCTTTAGCTGTGAAAAAATGTGTTCACACACATAAGTACAAGCAGAAGTTGTCAGACAAGAAGAAACCAGAAATCCAATTCTGCACTCACCATTTGATGTCACTTGACTTGATGATGTCTACAGATGTTTTCCAGAACCACTTTTGAAATGTTTGGCTCAAAGTGTGTGTCACGTTGATTCCCAGCACAGAATGCAAATGATAGTCATCGTCAGTAAGCCCAGAGTGTGAGACAGGTGTTGCTTTCTTTAGCTGTGAAAAAATGTGTTCACACACATAAGTACAAGCAGAAGTTGTCAGACAAGAAGAAACCAGAAATCCAATTCTGCACTCACCATTTGATGTCACTTGACTTGATGATGTCTACAGATGTTTTGCAGAACCACTTTTGAAATGTTTGGCTCAAAGTGTGTGTCACGTTGATTCCCAGCACAGAATGCAAATGATAGTCATCGTCAGTAAGCCCAGAGTGTGAGACAGGTGTTGCTTTCTTTAGCTGTGAAAAATGTGTTCACACACATAAGTACAAGCAGAAGTTGTCAGACAAGAAGAAACCAGAAATCCAATTCTGCACTCACCATTTGATGTCACTTGACTTGATGATGTCTACAGATGTTTTCCAGAACCACTTTTGAAATGTTTGGCTCAAAGTGTGTGTCACGTTGATTCCCAGCACAGAATACAAATGATAGTCATCGTCAGTAAGCTCCAGAGTCTGAGACAGGTGTTGCTTTCTTTAGCTGTGAAAAAATGTGTTCACACACATAAGTACAAGCAGAAGTTGTCAGACAAGAAGAAACCAGAAATCCAATTCTGCACTCACCATTTGATGTCACTTGACTTGATGATGTCTACAGATGTTTTCCAGAACCACTTTTGAAATGTTTGGCTCAAAGTGTGTGTCACGTTGATTCCCAGCACAGAATGCAAATGATAGTCATCGTCAGTAAGCCCAGAGTCTGAGATAGGTGTTGCTTTCTTTTGCTGTGAAAAATGTGTTCACACACATAAGTACAAGCAGAAGTTGTCAGACAAGAAGAAACCAGAAATCCAATTCTGCACTCACCATTTGATGTCACTTGACTTGATGATGTCTACAGATGTTTTCCAGAACCACTTTTGAAATGTTTGGCTCAAAGTGTGTGTCACGTTGATTCCCAGCACAGAATGCAAATGATAGTCATCGTCAGTAAGCCCAGAGTCTGAGATAGGTGTTGCTTTCTTTGCTGTGAGAAAAATGTGTTCACACACATAAGTACAAGCAGAAGTTGTCAGACAAGAAGAAACCAGAAATCCAATTCTGCACTCACCATTTGATGTCACTTGACTTGATGATGTCTACAGATGTTTTCCAGAACCACTTTTGAAATGTTTGGCTCAAAGTGTGTGTCACGTTGATTCCCAGCACAGAATGCAAATGATAGTCATCGTCAGTAAGCCCAGAGTGTGAGACAGGTGTTGCTTTCTTTAGCTGTGAAAAAATGTGTTCACACACATAAGTACAAGCAGAAGTTGTCAGACAAGAAGAAACCAGAAATCCAATTCTGCACTCACCATTTGATGTCACTTGACTTGATGATGTCTACAGATGTTTTCCAGAACCACTTTTGAAATGTTTGGCTCAAAGTGTGTGTCACGTTGATTCCCAGCACAGAATACAAATGATAGTCATCGTCAGTAAGCCCAGAGTGTGAGACAGGTGTTGCTTTCTTTAGCTGTGAAAAAATGTGTTCACACACATAAGTACAAGCAGAAGTTGTCAGACAAGAAGAAACCAGAAATCCAATTCTGCACTCACCATTTGATGTCACTTGACTTGATGATGTCTACAGATGTTTTCCAGAACCACTTTTGAAATGTTTGGCTCAAAGTGTGTGTCACGTTGATTCCCAGCACAGAATGCAAATGATAGTCATCGTCAGTAAGCCCAGAGTGTGAGACAGGTGTTGCTTTCTTTAGCTGTGAAAAAATGTGTTCACACACATAAGTACAAGCAGAAGTTGTCAGACAAGAAGAAACCAGAAATCCAATTCTGCACTCACCATTTGATGTCACTTGACTTGATGATGTCTACAGATGTTTTCCAGAACCACTTTTGAAATGTTTGGCTCAAAGTGTGTGTCACGTTGATTCCCAGCACAGAATGCAAATGATAGTCATCGTCAGTAAGCCCAGAGTGTGAGACAGGTGTTGCTTTCTTTAGCTGTGAAAAAATGTGTTCACACACATAAGTACAAGCAGAAGTTGTCAGACAAGAAGAAACCAGAAATCCAATTCTGCACTCACCATTTGATGTCACTTGACTTGATGATGTCTACAGATGTTTTCCAGAACCACTTTTGAAATGTTTGGCTCAAAGTGTGTGTCACGTTGATTCCCAGCACAGAATGCAAATGATAGTCATCGTCAGTAAGCCCAGAGTGTGAGACAGGTGTTGCTTTCTTTAGCTGTGAAAAAATGTGTTCACACACATAAGTACAAGCAGAAGTTGTCAGACAAGAAGAAACCAGAAATCCAATTCTGCACTCACCATTTGATGTCACTTGACTTGATGATGTCTACAGATGTTTTCCAGAACCACTTTTGAAATGTTTGGCTCAAAGTGTGTGTCACGTTGATTCCCAGCACAGAATGCAAATGATAGTCATCGTCAGTAAGCCCAGAGTCTGAGATAGGTGTTGCTTTCTTTTGCTGTGAAAAAAATGTGTTCACACACATAAGTACAAGCAGAAGTTGTCAGACAAGAAGAAACCAGAAATCCAATTCTGCACTCACCATTTGATGTCACTTGACTTGATGATGTCTACAGATGTTTTCCAGAACCACTTTTGAAATGTTTGGCTCAAAGTGTGTGTCACGTTGATTCCCAGCACAGAATACAAATGATAGTCATCGTCAGTAAGCCCAGAGTGTGAGACAGGTGTTGCTTTCTTTAGCTGTGAAAAAAATGTGTTCACACACATAAGTACAAGCAGAAGTTGTCAGACAAGAAGAAACCAGAAATCCAATTCTGCACTCACCATTTGATGTCACTTGACTTGATGATGTCTACAGATGTTTTCCAGAACCACTTTTGAAATGTTTGGCTCAAAGTGTGTGTCACGTTGATTCCCAGCACAGAATGCAAATGATAGTCATCGTCAGTAAGCCCAGAGTGTGAGACAGGTGTTGCTTTCTTTAGCTGTGAAAAAATGTGTTCACACACATAAGTACAAGCAGAAGTTGTCAGACAAGAAGAAACCAGAAATCCAATTCTGCACTCACCATTTGATGTCACTTGACTTGATGATGTCTACAGATGTTTTCCAGAACCACTTTTGAAATGTTTGGCTCAAAGTGTGTGTCACGTTGATTCCCAGCACAGAATGCAAATGATAGTCATCGTCAGTAAGCCCAGAGTGTGAGACAGGTGTTGCTTTCTTTAGCTGTGAGAAAAATGTGTTCACACACATAAGTACAAGCAGAAGTTGTCAGACAAGAAGAAACCAGAAATCCAATTCTGCACTCACCATTTGATGTCACTTGACTTGATGATGTCTACAGATGTTTTCCAGAACCACTTTTGAAATGTTTGGCTCAAAGTGTGTGTCACGTTGATTCCCAGCACAGAATGCAAATGATAGTCATCGTCAGTAAGCCCAGAGTGTGAGACAGGTGTTGCTTTCTTTAGCTGTGAAAAAAATGTGTTCACACACATAAGTACAAGCAGAAGTTGTCAGACAAGAAGAAACCAGAAATCCAATTCTGCACTCACCATTTGATGTCACTTGACTTGATGATGTCTACAGATGTTTTCCAGAACCACTTTTGAAATGTTTGGCTCAAAGTGTGTGTCACGTTGATTCCCAGCACAGAATGCAAATGATAGTCATCGTCAGTAAGCCCAGAGTGTGAGACAGGTGTTGCTTTCTTTAGCTGTGAAAAAAATGTGTTCACACACATAAGTACAAGCAGAAGTTGTCAGACAAGAAGAAACCAGAAATCCAATTCTGCACTCACCATTTGATGTCACTTGACTTGATGATGTCTACAGATGTTTTCCAGAACCACTTTTGAAATGTTTGGCTCAAAGTGTGTGTCACGTTGATTCCCAGCACAGAATGCAAATGATAGTCATCGTCAGTAAGCCCAGAGTGTGAGACAGGTGTTGCTTTCTTTAGCTGTGAAAAAAATGTGTTCACACACATAAGTACAAGCAGAAGTTGTCAGACAAGAAGAAACCAGAAATCCAATTCTGCACTCACCATTTGATGTCACTTGACTTGATGATGTCTACAGATGTTTTCCAGAACCACTTTTGAAATGTTTGGCTCAAAGTGTGTGTCACGTTGATTCCCAGCACAGAATGCAAATGATAGTCATCGTCAGTAAGCCCAGAGTCTGAGATAGGTGTTGCTTTCTTTTGCTGTGAAAAAAATGTGTTCACACACATAAGTACAAGCAGAAGTTGTCAGACAAGAAGAAACCAGAAATCCAATTCTGCACTCACCATTTGATGTCACTTGACTTGATGATGTCTACAGATGTTTTCCAGAACCACTTTTGAAATGTTTGGCTCAAAGTGTGTGTCACGTTGATTCCCAGCACAGAATGCAAATGATAGTCATCGTCAGTAAGCCCAGAGTCTGAGATAGGTGTTGCTTTCTTTTGCTGTGAAAAAAATGTGTTCACACACATAAGTACAAGCAGAAGTTGTCAGACAAGAAGAAACCAGAAATCCAATTCTGCACTCACCATTTGATGTCACTTGACTTGATGATGTCTACAGATGTTTTCCAGAACCACTTTTGAAATGTTTGGCTCAAAGTGTGTGTCACGTTGATTCCCAGCACAGAATACAAATGATAGTCATCGTCAGTAAGCCCAGAGTGTGAGACAGGTGTTGCTTTCTTTAGCTGTGAAAAAAATGTGTTCACACACATAAGTACAAGCAGAAGTTGTCAGACAAGAAGAAACCAGAAATCCAATTCTGCACTCACCATTTGATGTCACTTGACTTGATGATGTCTACAGATGTTTTCCAGAACCACTTTTGAAATGTTTGGCTCAAAGTGTGTGTCACGTTGATTCCCAGCACAGAATGCAAATGATAGTCATCGTCAGTAAGCCCAGAGTCTGAGATAGGTGTTGCTTTCTTTAGCTGTGAAAAAAATGTGTTCACACACATAAGTACAAGCAGAAGTTGTCAGACAAGAAGAAACCAGAAATCCAATTCTGCACTCACCATTTGATGTCACTTGACTTGATGATGTCTACAGATGTTTTCCAGAACCACTTTTGAAATGTTTGGCTCAAAGTGTGTGTCACGTTGATTCCCAGCACAGAATGCAAATGATAGTCATCGTCAGTAAGCCCAGAGTGTGAGACAGGTGTTGCTTTCTTTAGCTGTGAAAAAAATGTGTTCACACACATAAGTACAAGCAGAAGTTGTCAGACAAGAAGAAACCAGAAATCCAATTCTGCACTCACCATTTGATGTCACTTGACTTGATGATGTCTACAGATGTTTTCCAGAACCACTTTTTGAAATGTTTGGCTCAAAGTGTGTGTCACGTTGATTCCCAGCACAGAATGCAAATGATAGTCATCGTCAGTAAGCCCAGAGTGTGAGACAGGTGTTGCTTTCTTTAGCTGTGAAAAAAATGTGTTCACACACATAAGTACAAGCAGAAGTTGTCAGACAAGAAGAAACCAGAAATCCAATTCTGCACTCACCATTTGATGTCACTTGACTTGATGATGTCTACAGATGTTTTCCAGAACCACTTTTGAAATGTTTGGCTCAAAGTGTGTGTCACGTTGATTCCCAGCACAGAATACAAATGATAGTCATCGTCAGTAAGCCCAGAGTGTGAGACAGGTGTTGCTTTCTTTAGCTGTGAAAAAAATGTGTTCACACACATAAGTACAAGCAGAAGTTGTCAGACAAGAAGAAACCAGAAATCCAATTCTGCACTCACCATTTGATGTCACTTGACTTGATGATGTCTACAGATGTTTTCCAGAACCACTTTTGAAATGTTTGGCTCAAAGTGTGTGTCACGTTGATTCCCAGCACAGAATGCAAATGATAGTCATCGTCAGTAAGCCCAGAGTCTGAGATAGGTGTTGCTTTCTTTTGCTGTGAAAAAATGTGTTCACACACATAAGTACAAGCAGAAGTTGTCAGACAAGAAGAAACCAGAAATCCAATTCTGCACTCACCATTTGATGTCACTTGACTTGATGATGTCTACAGATGTTTTCCAGAACCACTTTTGAAATGTTTGGCTCAAAGTGTGTGTCACGTTGATTCCCAGCACAGAATGCAAATGATAGTCATCGTCAGTAAGCCCAGAGTGTGAGACAGGTGTTGCTTTCTTTAGCTGTGAAAAAATGTGTTCACACACATAAGTACAAGCAGAAGTTGTCAGACAAGAAGAAACCAGAAATCCAATTCTGCACTCACCATTTGATGTCACTTGACTTGATGATGTCTACAGATGTTTTCCAGAACCACTTTTGAAATGTTTGGCTCAAAGTGTGTGTCACGTTGATTCCCAGCACAGAATGCAAATGATAGTCATCGTCAGTAAGCCCAGAGTGTGAGACAGGTGTTGCTTTCTTTAGCTGTGAAAAAAATGTGTTCACACACATAAGTACAAGCAGAAGTTGTCAGACAAGAAGAAACCAGAAATCCAATTCTGCACTCACCATTTGATGTCACTTGACTTGATGATGTCTACAGATGTTTTCCAGAACCACTTTTGAAATGTTTGGCTCAAAGTGTGTGTCACGTTGATTCCCAGCACAGAATGCAAATGATAGTCATCGTCAGTAAGCCCAGAGTCTGAGATAGGTGTTGCTTTCTTTTGCTGTGAAAAAATGTGTTCACACACATAAGTACAAGCAGAAGTTGTCAGACAAGAAGAAACCAGAAATCCAATTCTGCACTCACCATTTGATGTCACTTGACTTGATGATGTCTACAGATGTTTTCCAGAACCACTTTTGAAATGTTTGGCTCAAAGTGTGTGTCACGTTGATTCCCAGCACAGAATGCAAATGATAGTCATCGTCAGTAAGCCCAGAGTCTGAGATAGGTGTTGCTTTCTTTAGCTGTGAAAAAATGTGTTCACACACATAAGGACAAGCAGAAGTTGTCAGACAAGCAGAAACCAGAAATCCAATTCTGCACTCACCATTTGATGTCACTTGACTTGATGATGTCTACAGATGTTTTCCAGAACCACTTTTGAAATATTTGGCTCAAAGTGTGTGTCACGTTGATTCCCAGCACAGAATGCAAATGATAGTCATCGTCAGTAAGCCCAGAATGTGACAGGTGTCGCTTTCTTTAGCTGTGAAAAAAATGTGTTCACACACATAAGGACAAGCAGAAGTTGTCAGACAAGAAGAAACCAGAAATCCAATTCTGCACTCACCATTTGATGTCACTTGACTTGATGATGTCTACAGATGTTTTGCAGAACCACTTTTGAAATATTTGGCTCAAAGTGTGTGTCACGTTGATTCCCAGCACAGAGTACAAATGATAGTCATCGTCAGTAAGCCCAGAGTGTGACAGGTGTCGCTTTCTTTAGCTGTGAAAAAAATGTGTTCACACACATAAGTACAAGCAGAAGTTGTCAGACAAGAAGAAACCAGAAATCCAATTCTGCACTCACCATTTGATGTCACTTGACTTGATGATGTCTACAGATGTTTTGCAGAACCACTTTTGAAATGTTTGGCTCAAAGTGTGTGTCACATTGATTCCCAGCACAGAGTACAAATGATAGTCATCGTCAGTAAGCCCAGAGTGTGACAGGTGTCGCTTTCTTTAGCTGTGAAAAAATTGTGTTCACACACATAAGTACAAGCAGAAGTTGTCAGACAAGAAGAAACCAGAAATCCAATTCTGCACTCACCATTTGATGTCACTTGACTTGATGATGTCTACAGATGTTTTCCAGAACCACTTTTGAAATGTTTGGCTCAAAGTGTGTGTCACGTTGATTCCCAGCACAGAATGCAAATGATAGTCATCGTCAGTAAGCCCAGAGTGTGAGACAGGTGTTGCTTTCTTTAGCTGTGAAAAATGTGTTCACACACATAAGTACAAGCAGAAGTTGTCAGACAAGAAGAAACCAGAAATCCAATTCTGCACTCACCATTTGATGTCACTTGACTTGATGATGTCTACAGATGTTTTCCAGAACCACTTTTGAAATGTTTGGCTCAAAGTGTGTGTCACGTTGATTCCCAGCACAGAATGCAAATGATAGTCATCGTCAGTAAGCCCAGAGTCTGAGATAGGTGTTGCTTTCTTTTGCTGTGAAAAATGTGTTCACACACATAAGTACAAGCAGAAGTTGTCAGACAAGAAGAAACCAGAAATCCAATTCTGCACTCACCATTTGATGTCACTTGACTTGATGATGTCTACAGATGTTTTCCAGAACCACTTTTGAAATGTTTGGCTCAAAGTGTGTGTCACGTTGATTCCCAGCACAGAATGCAAATGATAGTCATCGTCAGTAAGCCCAGAGTCTGAGATAGGTGTTGCTTTCTTTTGCTGTGAAAAAATGTGTTCACACACATAAGTACAAGCAGAAGTTGTCAGACAAGAAGAAACCAGAAATCCAATTCTGCACTCACCATTTGATGTCACTTGACTTGATGATGTCTACAGATGTTTTCCAGAACCACTTTTGAAATGTTTGGCTCAAAGTGTGTGTCACGTTGATTCCCAGCACAGAATGCAAATGATAGTCATCGTCAGTAAGCCCAGAGTGTGAGACAGGTGTTGCTTTCTTTAGCTGTGAAAAAATGTGTTCACACACATAAGTACAAGCAGAAGTTGTCAGACAAGAAGAAACCAGAAATCCAATTCTGCACTCACCATTTGATGTCACTTGACTTGATGATGTCTACAGATGTTTTCCAGAACCACTTTTGAAATGTTTGGCTCAAAGTGTGTGTCACGTTGATTCCCAGCACAGAATGCAAATGATAGTCATCGTCAGTAAGCCCAGAGTGTGAGACAGGTGTTGCTTTCTTTAGCTGTGAAAAAATGTGTTCACACACATAAGTACAAGCAGAAGTTGTCAGACAAGAAGAAACCAGAAATCCAATTCTGCACTCACCATTTGATGTCACTTGACTTGATGATGTCTACAGATGTTTTCCAGAACCACTTTTGAAATGTTTGGCTCAAAGTGTGTGTCACGTTGATTCCCAGCACAGAATACAAATGATAGTCATCGTCAGTAAGCCCAGAGTGTGAGACAGGTGTTGCTTTCTTTAGCTGTGAAAAAATGTGTTCACACACATAAGTACAAGCAGAAGTTGTCAGACAAGAAGAAACCAGAAATCCAATTCTGCACTCACCATTTGATGTCACTTGACTTGATGATGTCTACAGATGTTTTCCAGAACCACTTTTGAAATGTTTGGCTCAAAGTGTGTGTCACGTTGATTCCCAGCACAGAATGCAAATGATAGTCATCGTCAGTAAGCCCAGAGTCTGAGATAGGTGTTGCTTTCTTTTGCTGTGAAAAAAATGTGTTCACACACATAAGTACAAGCAGAAGTTGTCAGACAAGAAGAAACCAGAAATCCAATTCTGCACTCACCATTTGATGTCACTTGACTTGATGATGTCTACAGATGTTTTCCAGAACCACTTTTGAAATGTTTGGATCAAAGTGTGTGTCACGTTGATTCCCAGCACAGAATGCAAATGATAGTCATCGTCAGTAAGCCCAGAATGTGAGACAGGTGTTGCTTTCTTTAGCTGTGAAAAAATGTGTTCACACACATAAGTACAAGCAGAAGTTGTCAGACAAGAAGAAACCAGAAATCCAATTCTGCACTCACCATTTGATGTCACTTGACTTGATGATGTCTACAGATGTTTTCCAGAACCACTTTTGAAATGTTTGGCTCAAAGTGTGTGTCACGTTGATTCCCAGCACAGAGTACAAATGATAGTCATCGTCAGTAAGCCCAGAGTGTGACAGGTGTTGCTTTCTTTAGCTGTGAAAAAAAAGTGTTCACACAAATAAGTACAAGCAGAAGTTGTCAGACAAGAAGAAACCAGAAATCCAATTCTGCACTCACCATTTGATGTCACTTGACTTGATGATGTCTACAGATGTTTTCCAGAACCACTTTTGAAATGTTTGGCTCAAAGTGTGTGTCACGTTGATTCCCAGCACAGAATGCAAATGATAGTCATCGTCAGTAAGCCCAGAGTTTGAGACAGGTGTTGCTTTCTTTAGCTGTGAAAAAATTGTGTTCACACACATAAGTACAAGCAGAAGTTGTCAGACAAGAAGAAACCAGAAATCCAATTCTGCACTCACCATTTGATGTCACTTGACTTGATGATGTCTACAGATGTTTTCCAGAACCACTTTTGAAATGTTTGGCTCAAAGTGTGTGTCACGTTGATTCCCAGCACAGAATGCAAATGATAGTCATCGTCAGTAAGCCCAGAGTGTTAGACAGGTGTTGCTTTCTTTAGCTGTGAAAAAATTGTGTTCACACACATAAGTGCAAGCAGAAGTTGTCAGACAAGAAGAAACCAGAAATCCAATTCTGCACTCACCATTTGAGGTCACTTGACTTGATAATGTCTACAGATGTTTTCCAGGACGACTTTTGAAATGTTTGGCTCAGAGTGTGTGTCACGTTGATTCCCAGCACAGAATGCAAATGATAGTCATCATCAGTAAGCCCAGAGTCTGAGATAGGTGTTGCTTTCTTTTGCTGTGAAAAAAATGTGTTCACACACATAAGTACAAGCAGAAGTTGTCAGACAAGAAGAAACCAGAAATCCAATTCTGCATTCACCATTTGATGTCACTTGACTTGATGATGTCTACAGATGTTTTCCAGAACCACCTTTGAAATGTTTGGATCAAAGTGTGTGTCACGTTGATTCAAAGCACAGAATGCAAATCATAGTCATCGTCAGTAAGCCCATAGGTGTTGCTTTCTTTTGCTGTGAAAAAAATGTGTTCACACACATAAGTACAAGCAGAAGTTGTCAGACAAGAAGAAACCAGAAATCCAATTCTGCACTCACCATTTGATGTCACTTGACTTGATGATGTCTACAGATGTTTTCCAGAACCACTTTTGAAATGTTTGGCTCAAAGTGTGTGTCACGTTGATTCCCAGCACAGAATGCAAATGATAGTCATCGTCAGTAAGCCCAGAGTCTGAGATAGGTGTTGCTTTCTTTAGCTGTGAAAAAATGTGTTCACACACATAAGTACAAGCAGAAGTTGTCAGACAAGAAGAAACCAGAAATCCAATTCTGCACTCACCATTTGATGTCACTTGACTTGATGATGTCTACAGATGTTTTCCAGAACCACTTTTGAAATGTTTGGCTCAAAGTGTGTGTCACGTTGATTCCCAGCACAGAATGCAAATGATAGTCATCGTCAGTAAGCCCAGAGTGTGAGACAGGTGTTGCTTTCTTTAGCTGTGAAAAAATGTGTTCACACACATAAGTACAAGCAGAAGTTGTCAGACAAGAAGAAACCAGAAATCCAATTCTGCACTCACCATTTGATGTCACTTGACTTGATGATGTCTACAGATGTTTTCCAGAACCACTTTTGAAATGTTTGGCTCAAAGTGTGTGTCACGTTGATTCCCAGCACAGAATGCAAATGATAGTCATCGTCAGTAAGCCCAGAGTGTGAGACAGGTGTTGCTTTCTTTAGCTGTGAAAAAATGTGTTCACACACATAAGTACAAGCAGAAGTTGTCAGACAAGAAGAAACCAGAAATCCAATTCTGCACTCACCATTTGATGTCACTTGACTTGATGATGTCTACAGATGTTTTCCAGAACCACTTTTGAAATGTTTGGCTCAAAGTGTGTGTCACGTTGATTCCCAGCACAGAATGCAAATGATAGTCATCGTCAGTAAGCCCAGAGTGTGAGACAGGTGTTGCTTTCTTTAGCTGTGAAAAAAATGTGTTCACACACATAAGTACAAGCAAAAGTTGTCAGACAAGAAGAAACCAGAAATCCCATTCTGCACTCACCATTTGATGTCACTTGACTTGATGATGTCTACAGATGTTTTCCAGAACCACTTTTGAAATGTTTGGCTCAAAGTGTGTTTCACGTTGATTCCCAGCACAGAATGCAAATGATAGTCATCGTCAGTAAGCCCAGAGTGTTAGACAGGTGTTGCTTTCTTTAGCTGTGAAAAAAATGTGTTCACACACATAAGTGCAAGCAGAAGTTGTCAGACAAGAAGAAACCAGAAATCCAATTCTGCACTCACCATTTGATGTCACTTGACTTGATGTCTACAGATGTTTTCCAGGACGACTTTTGAAATGTTTGGCTCAGAGTGTGTGTCACGTTGATTCCCAGCACAGAATGCAAATGATAGTCATCATCAGTAAGCCCAGAGTCTGAGATAGGTGTTGCTTTCTTTTGCTATGAAAAAAATGTGTTCACACACATAAGTACAAGCAGAAGTTGTCAGACAAGAAGAAACCAGAAATCCAATTCTGCACTCACCATTTGATGTCACTTGACTTGATGATGTCTACGGATGTTTTCCAGAACCACTTTTGAAATGTTTGGCTCAAAGTGTGTGTCACGTTGATTCCCAGCACAGAATGCAAATGATAGTCATCGTCAGTAAGCCCAGAGTCTGAGATAGGTGTTGCTTTCTTTTGCTGTGAAAAAATGTGTTCACACACATAAGTACAAGCAGAAGTTGTCAGACAAGAAGAAACCAGAAATCCAATTCTGCACTCACCATTTGATGTCACTTGACTTGATGATGTCTACAGATGTTTTGCAGAACCACTTTTGAAATGTTTGGCTCAAAGTGTGTGTCACGTTGATTCCCAGCACAGAATACAAATGATAGTCATCGTCAGTAAGCCCAGAGTGTGAGACAGGTGTTGCTTTCTTTAGCTGTGAAAAAAATGTGTTCACACACATAAGTACAAGCAGAAGTTGTCAGACAAGAAGAAACCAGAAATCCAATTCTGCACTCACCATTGATGTCACTTGACTTGATGATGTCTACAGATGTTTTCCAGAACCACTTTTGAAATGTTTGGCTCAAAGTGTGTTTCACGTTGATTCCCAGCACAGAATGCAAATGATAGTCATCGTCAGTAAGCCCAGAGTGTGAGACAGGTGTTGCTTTCTTTAGCTGTGAAAAAAATGTGTTCACACACATAAGTACAAGCAGAAGTTGTCAGACAAGAAGAAACCAGAAATCCAATTCTGCACTCACCATTTGATGTCACTTGACTTGATGATGTCTACAGATGTTTTCCAGAACCACTTTTGAAATGTTTGGCTCAAAGTGTGTGTCACGTTGATTCCCAGCACAGAATGCAAATGATAGTCATCGTCAGTAAGCCCAGAGTCTGAGATAGGTGTTGCTTTCTTTAGCTGTGAAAAAATGTGTTCACACACATAAGTACAAGCAGAAGTTGTCAGACAAGAAGAAACCAGAAATCCAATTCTGCACTCACCATTTGATGTCACTTGACTTGATGATGTCTACAGATGTTTTGCAGAACCACTTTTGAAATGTTTGGCTCAAAGTGTGTGTCACGTTGATTCCCAGCACAGAATACAAATGATAGCCATCGTCAATAAGCCCAGAGTGTGACAGGTGTTGCTTTCTTTAGCTGTGAAAAAAATGTGTTCACACACATAAGTACAAGCAGAAGTTGTCAGACAAGAAGAAACCAGAAATCCAATTCTGCACTCACCATTTGATGTCACTTGACTTGATGATGTCTACAGATGTTTTCCAGAACCACTTTTGAAATGTTTGGCTCAAAGTGTGTGTCATGTTGATTCCCAGCACAGAATGCAAATGATAGTCATCGTCAGTAAGCCCAGAATGTGAGACAGGTGTTGCTTTCTTTAGCTGTGAAAAAAATGTGTTCACACACATAAGTACAAGCAGAAATTGTCAGACAAGAAGAAACCAGAAATCCAATTCTGCACTCACCATTTGATGTCACTTGACTTGATGATGTCTACAGATGTTTTCCAGAACCACTTTTGAAATGTTTGGCTCAAAGTGTGTTTCACGTTGATTCCCAGCACAGAATGCAAATGATAGTCATCGTCAGTAAGCCCAGAGTCTGAGATAGGTGTTGCTTTCTTTTGCTGTGAAAAAAATGTGTTCACACACATAAGTGCAAGCAGAAGTTGTCAGACAAGAAGAAACCAGAAATCCAATTCTGCACTCACCATTTGATGTCACTTGACTTGATGATGTCTACAGATGTTTTCCAGAACCACTTTTGAAATGTTTGGCTCAAAGTGTGTGTCACGTTGATTCCCAGCACAGAATGCAAATGATAGTCATCGTCAGTAAGCCCAGAGTCTGAGATAGGTGTTGCTTTCTTTAGCTGTGAAAAAATGTGTTCACACACATAAGTACAAGCAGAAGTTGTCAGACAAGAAGAAACCAGAAATCCAATTCTGCACTCACCATTTGATGTCACTTGACTTGATGATGTCTACAGATGTTTTCCAGAACCACTTTTGAAATGTTTGGCTCAAAGTGTGTGTCACGTTGATTCCCAGCACAGAATGCAAATGATAGTCATCGTCAGTAAGCCCAGAGTGTGAGACAGGTGTTGCTTTCTTTAGCTGTGAAAAAAATGTGTTCACACACATAAGTACAAGCAGAAGTTGTCAGACAAGAAGAAACCAGAAATCCAATTCTGCACTCACCATTTGATGTCACTTGACTTGATGATGTCTACAGATGTTTTCCAGAACCACTTTTGAAATGTTTGGCTCAAAGTGTGTGTCACGTTGATTCCCAGCACAGAATACAAATGATAGTCATCGTCAGTAAGCCCAGAGTCTGAGATAGGTGTTGCTTTCTTTAGCTGTGAAAAATGTGTTCACACACATAAGTACAAGCAGAAGTTGTCAGACAAGAAGAAACCAGAAATCCAATTCTGCACTCACCATTTGATGTCACTTGACTTGATGATGTCTACAGATGTTTTCCAGAACCACTTTTGAAATGTTTGGCTCAAAGTGTGTTTCACGTTGATTCCCAGCACAGAATGCAAATGATAGTCATCGTCAGTAAGCCCAGAGTCTGAGATAGGTGTTGCTTTCTTTTGCTGTGAAAAAAATGTGTTCACACACATAAGTACAAGCAGAAGTTGTCAGACAAGAAGAAACCAGAAATCCAATTCTGCACTCACCATTTGATGTCACTTGACTTGATGATGTCTACAGATGTTTTCCAGAACCACTTTTGAAATGTTTGGCTCAAAGTGTGTGTCACGTTGATTCCCAGCACAGAATGCAAATGATAGTCATCGTCAGTAAGCCCAGAATGTGAGACAGGTGTTGCTTTCTTTAGCTGTGAAAAAAATGTGTTCACACACATAAGGACAAGCAGAAGTTGTCAGACAAGCAGAAACCAGAAATCCAATTCTGCACTCACCATTTGATGTCACTTGACTTGATGATGTCTACAGATGTTTTCCAGAACCACTTTTGAAATGTTTGGCTCAAAGTGTGTGTCACGTTGATTCCCAGCACAGAGTACAAATGATAGTCATCGTCAGTAAGCCCAGAATGTGAGACAGGTGTTGCTTTCTTTAGCTGTGAAAAAAATGTGTTCACACACATAAGTACAAGCAGAAGTTGTCAGACAAGAAGAAACCAGAAATCCAATTCTGCACTCACCATTTGATGTCACTTGACTTGATGATGTCTACAGATGTTTTGCAGAACCACTTTTGAAATGTTTGGCTCAAAGTGTGTGTCACGTTGATTCCCAGCACAGAATGCAAATGATAGTCATCGTCAGTAAGCCCAGAGTGTTAGACAGGTGTTGCTTTCTTTAGCTGTGAAAAAATTGTGTTCACACAGATAAGTACAAGCAGAAGTTGTCAGACAAGAAGAAACCAGAAATCCAATTCTGCACTCACCATTTGATGTCACTTGACTTGATGATGTCTACAGATGTTTTCCAGAACCACTTTTGAAATGTTTGGCTCAAAGTGTGTGTCACGTTGATTCCCAGCACAGAATGCAAATGATAGTCATCGTCAGTAAGCCCAGAGTGTTAGACAGGTGTTGCTTTCTTTAGCTGTGAAAAAATTGTGTTCACACAGATAAGTACAAGCAGAAGTTGTCAGACAAGAAGAAACCAGAAATCCAATTCTGCACTCACCATTTGATGTCAATTGACTTGATGATGTCTACAGATGTTTTCCAGGATGACTTTTGAAATGTTTGGCTCAGAGTGTGTGTCACGTTGATTCCCAGCACAGAATGCAAATGATAGTCATCATCAGTAAGCCCAGAGTGTGAGAAAGGTGTTGCTTTCTTTAGCTGTGAAAAAAATGTGTTCACTCACAAAAGTACAAGCAGAAGTTGTCAGACAAGAAGAAACCAGAAATCCAATTCTGCATTCACCATTTGATGTCACTTGACTTGATGATGTCTACAGATGTTTTCCAGAACCACTTTTGAAATGTTTGGCTCAAAGTGTGTGTCACGTTGATTCCCAGCACAGAATGCAAATGATAGTCATCGTTAGTAAGCCCAGAGTGTGAGACAGGTGTTGCTTTCTTTAGCTGTGAAAAAAATGTGTTCACACACATAAGTACAAGCAGAAGTTGTCAGACAAGAAGAAACCAGAAATCCAATTCTGCACTCACCATTTGATGTCACTTGACTTGATGATGTCTACAGATGTTTTCCAGAACCACTTTTGAAATGTTTGGCTCAAAGTGTGTTTCACGTTGATTCCCAGCACAGAATGCAAATGATAGTCATCGTCAGTAAGCCCAGAGTGTGAGACAGGTGTTGCTTTCTTTAGCTGTGAAAAAATTGTGTTCACACACATAAGTGCAAGCAGAAGTTGTCAGACAAGAAGAAACCAGAAATCCAATTCTGCACTCACCATTTGATGTCACTTGACTTGATGTCTACAGATGTTTTCCAGGACGACTTTTGAAATGTTTGGCTCAGAGTGTGTGTCACGTTGATTCCCAGCACAGAATGCAAATGATAGTCATCATCAGTAAGCCCAGAGTCTGAGATAGGTGTTGCTTTCTTTTGCTATGAAAAAATGTGTTCACACACATAAGTACAAGCAGAAGTTGTCAGACAAGAAGAAACCAGAAATCCAATTCTGCATTCACCATTTGATGTCACTTGACTTGATGATGTCTACGGATGTTTTCCAGAACCACTTTTGAAATGTTTGGCCCAAAGTGTGTGTCACGTTGATTCCCAGCACAGAATGCAAATGATAGTCATCGTTAGTAAGCCCAGAGTCTGAGATAGGTATTGCTTTCTTTTGCTGTGAAAAAAATGTGTTCACACACATAAGTACAAGCAGAAGTTGTCAGACAAGAAGAAACCAGAAATCCAATTCTGCACTCACAATTTTATGTCACTTGACTTGATGATGTCTACAGATGTTTTGCAGAACCACTTTTGAAATGTTTGGCTCAAAGTGTGTGTCACGTTGATTCCCAGCACAGAATACAAATGATAGTCATCGTCAGTAAGCCCAGAGTGTGACAGGTGTTGCTTTCTTTAGCTGTGAAAAAAATGTGTTCACACACATAAGTACAAGCAGAAGTTGTCAGACAAGAAGAAACCAGAAATCCAATTCTGCACTCACCATTTGATGTCACTTGACTTGATGATGTCTACAGATGTTTTCCAGAACCACTTTTGAAATGTTTGGCTCAAAGTGTGTTTCACGTTGATTCCCAGCACAGAATACAAATGATAGTCATCGTCAGTAAGCCCAGAGTGTGAGAAAGGTGTTGCTTTCTTTAGCTGTGAAAAAAATGTGTTCACACACATAAGTACAAGCAGAAGTTGTCAGACAAGAAGAAACCAGAAATCCAATCCTGCACTCACCATTTGATGTCACTTGACTTGATGATGTCTACAGATGTTTTCCAGAACCACTTTTGAAATGTTTGGCTCAAAGTGTGTGTCACGTTGATTCCCAGCACAGAATGCAAATGATAGTCATCGTCAGTAAGCCCAGAGTCTGAGATAGTTGTTGCTTTCTTTTGCTGTGAAAAAAATGTGTTCACACACATAAGTACAAGCAGAAGTTGTCAGACAAGAAACCAGAAATCCAATTCTGCACTCACCATTTGATGTCACTTGACTTGATGATGTCTACAGATGTTTTGCAGAACCACTTTTGAAATGTTTGGCTCAAAGTGTGTGTCACGTTGATTCCCAGCACAGAATACAAATGATAGCCATCGTCAATAAGCCCAGAGTGTGACAGGTGTTGCTTTCTTTAGCTGTGAAAAAAATGTGTTCACACACATAAGTACAAGCAGAAGTTGTCAGACAAGAAGAAACCAGAAATCCAATTCTGCACTCACCATTTGATGTCACTTGACTTGATGATGTCTACAGATGTTTTGCAGAACCACTTTTGAAATGTTTGGCTCAAAGTGTGTGTCACGTTGATTCCCAGCACAGAATGCAAATGATAGTCATCGTCAGTAAGCCCAGAATGTGAGACAGGTGTTGCTTTCTTTAGCTGTGAAAAAAATGTGTTCACACACATAAGTACAAGCAGAAGTTGTCAGACAAGAAGAAACCAGAAATCAATTCTGCACTCACCATTTGATGTCACTTGACTTGATGATGTCTACAGATGTTTTCCAGAACCACTTTTGAAATGTTTGGCTCAAAGTGTGTTTCACGTTGATTCCCAGCACAGAATGCAAATGATAGTCATCGTCAGTAAGCCCAGAGTCTGAGATAGGTGTTGCTTTCTTTGCTGTGAAAAAATGTGTTCACACACATAAGTGCAAGCAGAAGTTGTCAGACAAGAAGAAACCAGAAATCCAATTCTGCACTCACCATTTGATGTCACTTGACTTGACATGTCTACAGATGTTTCCAGGACGACTTTTGAAATGTTTG